>OX336388.2:914501966-914739466 GCA_946902985.2 Meconema thalassinum
ATGTAATAGAGCAAGGGTCCCAGAGACCGTGTTAGTCGTAACTTCGCTACAGTGCGAAGCCAAGACTAAGTCGAATCGAAAGACAAACGAGGAACTCAAATACGAGAAATCATAAGACAGAAGCAAATATAGTACTTACTGAATAAAAATATATTAATAATAAAATAAACACATGTGTACTGACTACAAATTAGAAACGAAAATAAAACACGAGCAACTTAAATGTAAAATAAAAGGAATCTAGAAATAAATTCAAATCATAATAGCAACGAATTGGAAACGCGATTCAATAATAAAACTTAAAAAAGATGAAGCAAAATTAAAGAAATTAAAGAAATTCGTGGGAGAGATTACAAGAACGACTATTTACAGAGATGACATGATCTGGACTAGAATGTCCAGCGCCAAAAACAGAACTCAGACGCTCATGATGTTGTGAAATCATGGGGTAGGGGGTGAAAGTGGTGGGGAGTGGAGGAGTGCGTATGTAGGGAAACGGGGGGTGGGGGACAGTGGCGGCCGGTTAAAAGGTTGCAGTGTTGCACAACGACCAGATTAATTCACGAAAAACAATTAATACTATACTAATATTTTTAGTAATAAAAGTTGTATGTTTTCTTTTATATGAATAGGAATTCATAATTCTGTTCTTTAATAATGCAGGAAATCTTATAGAAGTTACTGTGAACTGTCTGAGAAAGCGAAGCGCGCCAACTGTCTAGGAGCGCTCGTCCGTTTGGTCGTTGCCAGCCCCAAGCACCGACCAGATCTCAATAGTGAAGGGTATGGCAGAGATGCTAGACAGAGTAACCACTATCCCAACAGTTAACACGGCTGGTCGTTGCCCGGTGACTGCAACCAGGAAGCAGAGGCGCAGGCGCGGACGGAGACATCCGAGATGCTCTGTCAACTGCCGATGCTACGTCTTGCAATGTTGGGCATACTTGTGACACTCGCAGTTCTGGCCCTCGTATATAACTTACGTTGTTTTGTTTTCGTGAAGGTTTTCATGTAGACTAAATTATATTCCATTTAATCCGATGAAAATATGATGTCTCTGAACTGCGGCATTCGTTATGAATGAGGTAAGCCTACATCCGTTTTACCGCGCAATTGAATGCAGTTTTCTCCGATATAAAGCAGTCTCTTACGCTATCACCTCATGGGCGCCCGCAGGAGGCGGGGAGGGGAAGCAGTGGGAGGGGCCGTGCCCTCACCCCCTTAAATCCCGAGGATATTTCGATTGTTCATTGTCACACCAGTTTATTTCCTAAATTGAAGTTACTGATGGTTAACTGATTTAGATGTAGGGATAATTCCACAGTTTTATTTAACTTAGTAATTTTGGATTATTTGAGAATATCTTCAGTTAAAAAAAAATCGGTGAACTGGATTAACATTGCCATTTTAATGAACCGCTTGATTTTTATTTTTGTCGATACATGGTGATACAACTATTTTTTGCCTGTTTTTAGGAAATGAAAATTATGACGATGATTCACAAAGAAAAGCAAATTCCAATGGACAAAAACTCTGAACTAAAAAAAAAATATTCCTCCCATTCATGGTATAAATTCCATGTACCCAACGGTTTAAGAGCAGCCAAATAATGAATGGCATGAGCCTACTAAGAAATGAAACGAAAATATCACGCGTGAATATCACCTAGTGACATATAGGTAATGAAATAAATAATACACCCCCCCCCCCAGAAAAATCCTGTTGGTGCCCATGTACCACCTTAATGAAAATAGTGCAACACCCAGAGCAAATATCCGCCAGCCGCCACTGGTGGGGGGTGACACTGAGTTACGTAATATAACGAAGTCAGAGGAAGTAACACAAAATTAACACATAAAAATAAACGAAATGAAAATTACATTAAATTACTTGACATTACCGGGGCAGGAAATAAAAGAAAAAAATCAATCAGCTAAGAAATATGCTTCGTAGGAAGATGTAGGCTTACGCAGAGGTAGAAATGCCGAATCACAACGACATACGATGAAACAAAGAAAGTAATGTGGCGCATGGACAGTGATTAGCACGATGACCATCGCTCACATACATTTCAATAAAACAGAGGGAGGATCTGGCTGAAGACGTGAGACTCAGCTCCGTAACTTCGCCGATTCCATCCACAAAAAAACAAGGCTCTGATGCGACAATCCACCGGAGGTCGCCATAAAAGAACGCCGAACCAGGTGGTGACGCAATACAGAGCATAATTAAGCCTCGTTGAAAAATAGCAGATATTTCAGACCTGAGAGATTTACGTAAAAAAAAACACGTTTACATGAAAGGGAGGGATGACAAATAAACACAGAGACTTCGCTAAACTAACGTAAACAAAGACGAAGGGACTTGGGTTCATGGATCGAATTCACATCATCATAAGAAAGGAAAATTATAAGTGAATCAAAGGGGACACAAAATGAAAAAATATGGAGAAACAGAAATTTAAAATGACCTCAAGTTAGATAAATTCAATGACTGAATCGTACTTACATTTAGTTGTTTTCTGGGTGCGGGCAAAAGCCCGACACGTGCACACACGTCCGTCTATATGACGGCCCAAAATTTGAAGGAAGAAGCCTTCTCTTAAAGAACGCAGTAACGCGCCCGAGGAAAATAAGTCGTAGATACGACAAACATCCCCTCTCCGTATACATGGGTGGAGGGGGTCCAATAGCGGAGGCAAAGCCTGACAACAAGTAGTGCTTCAACCAATGGTAACTTTGTGTTAGTAGGGATGAAAAGTTTCACCATTTGGTGAAACGTCTACGCAGAATTACTAAGTTTGATCGCAGTAAGAGTGACAGAGAAACGTATGTCACAATAATGCGACATGAAGGAAATGATGATAATAATAATTATAATAATAATAATAATAATAACATGACAAAAGAATAATGAACCTGATAAAAACGGTTCAAAATTCCCCTGCTCTCCCAAAAAAAAAAAAATTCCAGGCCATGGAAAATTTCTTTTTTCGTACAAATAGAGAGGCAAAAAAATCGTAAAGGAGGAAAAATTGAATACTGAAAAAAAATGGGTACTAAAGACCTCTAGAAGAATACAAAAAAAATGAACAGTGGACTAATCTGACCGTGAAATGAAGGTGGTACCCCCTTCATTGCTCGTCAACACTAGCCACTAACGTCAAAAGTACTGCGTTCAAAAATAAATACAGTGAGTTCATATAGTAATAGTGATTGTTGTTCTTACTAGTTCATGATGATGCGGATGTCGAAATCCTCAAGATGGACGTTACCCCAAGACTGCCAATCTCTCCAGTCTCTGATGAGAAAAGACAGACAAAGTTAAATCGTGATCACGTTAAAAAATATTACAAATGGAACACCCTGTATATAGGACGGCTCGTTGCGTCAACGAGGAATATGCAATAGTGTCATAATGACTTCGAAAGGGAAAGTACTCCCCTTTTCAGAAGCTGAAAATAAAGCCATGTATAGATCCAGTGGGGGTGACTGGTCCATTAACGAGATCCGAGAAGACCCCAGCCATGTTAGCCCAGGTACACAAAGACTGTTTGTTGTTACTCGCTGCCCGTCTGGATGGTTGCTAGACAAAACACGACATTCTAAGAACACTTGACAATTTAAAACAAAACAAAATACGTGACCTCACAGTGAACATCAAAACCAAGATGACACAAAAGTACATGATATCTCAAAACCATGACACAAAAAGTCAATTACATCAATAAATTTAAAATAAATCCAAAGTTCCTACAAGGTAAAGCAGGAAGTGTTGAAGGGTCCTTGTCTGTCGCCGAAGAATAGGAGTTAAGCCGAGGAGCAGTACAATAGAGGAGTAGGTGTGCGGTTTACAAATAGTGACCGACCAGGTATATGCTGATGGCCTCAGGCAAAGATATAGCTCGACAGAGATGTCAAGTATTCACGACACACTCGCGTACGAGGAAGAGGCCACGGGTGTCTCATGTCTTGTCACAGGAATAAATGAAAAGGAAGCACACGAATTAAAATCTGAATAGGCACACATTCTAGGTTGGCTATTAAGGAGCTCGGGCATCCAATTAGAATAAAAGGAAAACAAAAATACAACAATATAGCGAGGTGAAATTCACAAGATCATTTGACAAATTTTTTCAACTGCGTGACGTGGGCCGCAGTCACTGAATTATCGTGATCGTCCACCAACTCAACTGAGACAGGATTTAAAAAACGTGCAATAGTCTTAGGGGTTGACCAACGTAAGCACAGCTTACTGGAAATTTGTTTGGTAGCGTCACTCAAAGGATGTAAACGACACAAAACTTTGTCCCCAATTTGGAATTTAACATCATGACGGCCTAAGTTGTAACGCTTCGCCACTCTGGCTTTTGCTTTCTTGAGGTGACCGGTAGCGATGGCCCATTTTTTAGCAACAGAGGTAGTGCGAGAAGGTTCGGAAAGATATTCAATATTCCATTTGAGTAGCAAGGGGTCGACAAGCGTTCGGCCTAGGAATAATTCAGCTGGAGTAGTTTGAACTGACGAATGGAAAGAGGTATTGAACCCGCGACTGAAATACTGTAGGTTCGTATCCCAGGAGGTTTGATCGACATTGTGAAAAGCGGACATACAAGCCTTCAAGTTTTTGTGAAAACGCTTTACGTGATTTCCCTGCGGTCGATACGGTGACAAGAAAACATGTTGGATGCCCCAGTTAAATACCATAGTTTCAAAAGCTTTGGAACGGAACACAGAGGCGTTATCTGACACAAGGTACTTGGGAGGACCAAAAACTCCAAATATATATCTAGACAAGAAATGGATAGCAGTCTGAGAAGTGATATTCTTTACTGGGAATAACCAAACAAACTTCGAAAAACCATCAATGGCAGTTAAAATGGCTTGATTGCCATATTTTGATCTCACGACTGGACCAAAGTAATCAATGAAAAGGCGTTCGCCGGGACGAGTGACAATACCAGCTTGGTGGAAGCCTACGCGAGTGTTCTGGGCAGGTTTAGAACGTTGGCAGGTTAAACATCTTCAGACATGAGCAAAAGCATCTACCTTAATTGGAGGCCAATAAAATTCACCGGATATCTTACGGAAAGTGCGCTGCATCCCTGCATGAGTTCGCAGTGTAGAATCATGATAATATGTCAAAAGCATATCACGTACTGCTAATGGAGCAAAAAATTCTAAATTTAGAAGAGTTAGGAAGAACATAGCCAATAACATCATTTCGAACACAAAAGTTGCTTACTGCCGGATCTTTGTTTGCAATTTTTGCCCGGAGGTCAGTGCAAAATGGATCCTCAGACTGGAATTTCCGAATATCCACAAAAGACCAAGGACAATGTTGCAATAGGAAAAGATTTTCTTGAAGTGGTGTACTGATAGAAACGCTCTCGATTGGAGTCCTAGGGGTCCCTTCAAACATGCGCGACAGGCAGTCAGCCACCGGGTTCTCGCTCCCTTTTACGTGGATGATATCAAACTTAAAAGATGACAACCTCAAAATCCACCTGTTGATGCGTCCAAGCTTTTTTACGTGAGAAAGACTCAATTTCAAAGCCTCATTGTCGGTAAAAAAAAAGTAAAATGACGGTGTTCCAAAAAAGTCCTGAACTTTTCGCATCCAAAAACCACAGCAAGACTTTCCTTCTCGAAAATTGAGTAACGTCGTTCATGTTGATTTAACATACGACTCGCGAAGGCCACTGGTGCAAATTTTCCATCCACACGCTGGCTCAAAACACTAGAAATGGCCAAATCACTGGCGTCACAATGTAAAAAGAAAGCTGATTCGAAATCAGGCGTGTGCAGTACTGGTGCTGACATAAGGGCTTCTTTCAAAACATTGAAAGCTTTGTCCTGTTCTGGCCCCCACACAAATTTCACACTCTTCTTTTTGAGAGCATTTAGAGGTGCCGAAATGTCAGAGAAGTTTTTGATAAAACGAGAATAGAACGTGAACACACCCATTACTCTTCTCAATGCCCTAACTGTGGTGGGTACAGGTAACTGCTGAATGCAATCTGCGCGCTCGGGTATGACACGGATACCATCGGCTGACAGAATGTGGCCCAGAAATTTAATTTGAGTGCAGCCCAAAGAGGTATTTTTTGGATTGATAGTGAGACCGGCCTTCCTGAGGCGGGAGA
The DNA here is from genome assembly GCA_946902985.2 of Meconema thalassinum. Lineage (NCBI taxonomy): Eukaryota > Metazoa > Arthropoda > Insecta > Orthoptera > Tettigoniidae > Meconema > Meconema thalassinum. The sequence goes on from OX336388.2 coordinate 914,508,112, forward strand.
AAACTTTCCTAAGATGAACGACATGTTCCTCAAAAGATCTGCTGTATACGACTAAATCGTCAAGATAATTAAATACAAAATTGAACTTCTGGTCTCCCAGGATGTCGTCTAGCTCGCGACTGAGGACTTGCGCACCAACAGCTGTACCCATCGGGAGGCGCGTGAAATTATATAATCCGAAAGGGGTATTAAAAGCAGTGAAGTCGCGACTCTCAGCATCCAAAGGAATTTGATAATATGCACTATTTAGATCAATACTCGAATACACATTGGCCCCGTGGAAATGCTGAAAAGCACTCTCAATAGTAGGAAGTGGGAAATTATCAAAGACTACCTTCTTGTTCAATTTTCGGTAGTCTACGACTAGCCGGTACTCGCCCTCTTCTTTCTTGGGAATTAAGAAAGCAGGAGACCCATAAGCTGATTTGGAAGGAACCACTACTCCCCAATCTTGCAAATCATTGATATACTTTTTCATGGCCAAGAGCTTGGGCGGATTACAAGGAAATGGAGGACTTCGAACAGGTACATTGTCGCTCAAGTCAATGTGGCATTCGTGATTTACAGCATAACCTAAATCTTCTGTGAGGACATCAGAAAATTCCTCAACTAAATCATTCAGAGTATCACGCTGCTCGGACATCAATGTTAATGGAAGATGTACGGAAAATACAGGAGACACATCAACGGAGTTAGAAGTACATTCTTCAAAGGGGAACATTTTATCTGAGCGAAATTTGAAACAAAATGAATCGTTAATAAAATCCAACTGCATACCAGTTTTATGCATAAAGTCAATTCCTAGAATACATTGAGTGGAGAGATTGTTAACCACATGAAAAACATGATTCCAAGAAAAACCGTGAATTTTAATGCGACATAAAATAGTTTCGGCAACGTCGATAACTGACGATCCCGCAGACAGGAACTGACATTTATTCTATATGGGGTGTTTTTGCGAAGATCGAATGCTATCTGCCACTGAACGGTGGATGAAACTTCTGGTGGCGCCTGTATCCAAAATAGCAGGTGCCGAGACATTATCGAAATTTACTGAGACTCCTGGTTGTGACACAACATTAAAATTAGAAGCATTGTCAAGTTTGGATGGAGGACTGCTCCGGGAGTCGAACTCAGAACCCCTCACTATGAGTTTTCCTGGTTGGAATTACAATTCGGACAGGAACGAGTCGTGACCTCATTCATCCCACAGCCAAAACAGAATTTTCGACGTTTTAAAATACACATTTTAAAATGATGTCCAAGTTCATTACAGTTCCAACAAATTATGCGATCAGAAGAAACATTGCGTGTGATTGCTGTTGGGTTGTTTGTAGTCCCTTCACGGGAGACAGCAGATGAATTACGAGCCACAGAAGGGTTTGGATTAGAATTCCTAGAAAGGGGCTCAGCACGGCGAGCGGGCGGCTTAAACCGTAAGGTGTTGTCTTTTGCTCGGTCGAAAGCTGGGCTAGACAGTGTTGTCTGGGGGGAGTAGGCTAACTCGGGGAAAATCGTATTATCGGCCCTTGGAGGTGGAGTATGGTTCGAACAGGCTCGTGCATTTGATTCATACTCACGGCCTTGTAATATGATGTCCTCGATGGAAAAGACGGATGTACGCCTAATAAAGTATTTATACGTGGGATTTAAATTCCTGTATACAATTTCCAACAGATCCCTGGGATGAAAGGGTTGGGGGAGGTATGCTGCTAACAGACGGACTGTGGTTACATAACTTCGATCATCTCTCCAGGAGCCTGAGTACGGGAGTATATTTCTTGTTTGAGAGCGAAATTGAAATCTTGTGGCGTGAAACGGTCCTTAATGCACCCAACAAATTCGTCCCATGACTTACAAAAATTTGGAGAAGTGCGATGCCACATCAGCGCTTTTCCAGACAAAAGAATAGGTAAGCAACGTACAATACTGTCGGGATGAATATCGTGACAATAACACAATTCCTCCACTCGTTGTATAAAACAAAAAACTGATGAGGTATTGTTTTCTCCGGATAACGTCAAACCCCACCTACTCACTACTGATGCAACATTTTCGATGTGGCGAGCACTATTAACAGTACCAACAGGGGCTATGGAGCAATCTAAAAGGGGAGGGTCTATCATTAGCAGGTCCTGTGTCGTATCTTGCAATAGTGGCATGGGCATTGTTAAGGATTCAAGGCCCATAAAATTTAAGTCCTTTTTGACGGGTGGGAATTCTGACTTAGACATGACAATAAACAAGGAGAAAAGTAAAACACTTTAACTTAGTAAAATAAAGGTCACAATACCGTAATGTGTCCTATTCCAGCGTTGCGAAGTACTCACTAACTTGTTGCACTCTTCACCTCGGAACTAGATTCTTTGGATGTCTTGTTCATTCGAGAAATGCTTTCACACTCCACACTATCTTCGGGGATGGGGGAACAATTCAGTACAGGTATCTTAAACTCAGAAAGACAACATTGTAATAATTGCAAAAATAATATAAGTTTGGTAACATAAAGGGGACGATTTCGCGCGTAACCTTAGCTCCACTACCATTTGCACCGCTTTGGGCTTTTACGTTAAACAAAATAGCAGAGGCATGAGGAATACAGTGGAAGCAAAAACAACAAAAACATAACAGGATCACGTAGGGAACGAGAAAGGAATACTTCTTTCGATGCGTGCTGGGCCCAAGATTCCGAATCGAAAGAAAGATGACTTCCACAGAAAGTAAGCCAGAACAAATGTTTAAGATAAAATCAAAAGGAAAAATTAAAACTTAAATAATAGAGCAAGGGTCCCAGAGACCGTGATAGTCGTAACTTCGCTACAGTGCGAAGCCAAGACTAAGTCGAATCGAAAGACAAACGAGGAACTCAAATACGAGAAATCATAAGACAGAAGTAAATATAGTACTCTCTGAATAAAAATATATTAATAATAAAATAACACATGTGTACTGACTACAAATTAGAAACGAAAATAAAACACGAGCAACTTAAATGTAAAATAAAAGGAATCTAGAAATAAATTCAAATCATAATAGCAACGAATTGGAAACGCGATTCAATAATAAAACTTAAAAAAGATGAAGCAAAATTAAAGAAATTAAAGAAATTCGTGGGATAGATTACAAGAACGACTATTTACAGAGATGACATGATCTGGACTAGAATGTCCAGCGCCAAAAACAGAACTCAGACGCTCATGATGTTGTGAAATCATGGGGTAGGGGGTGAAAGTGGTGGGGAGTGGAGGAGTGAGTATGTAGGGAAACGGGGGTGGGGGATGACACTGAGTTACGTAATATAACGAAGTCAGAGGAAGTAACACAAAATTAACTCATAAAAATAAACGAAATGAAAATTACATTAAATTACTTGACATTACCGGGACAGGAAATAAAAGAATAAAAAATCAATCGGCTAAGAAATATGCTTCGTAGGAAGATGTAGGCTTACGCAGAGGTAGAAATGCCGAATCACAACGACATACGATGAAACAAAGAAAGTAATGTGGCGCATGGGCAGTGATTAGCACGATGACCATCACTCACATACATTTCAATAAAACAGAGGGAGGATCTGGCTGAAGACGTGAGACTCAGCTCAGTAACTTCGCCGATTCCATCCTCAAAAATAACAAGGCTCTGATGCGACAATCCACCAGAGGTCGTCATAAAAGAACGCCGAACCAGGTGGTGACGCAATATAGAGCATAATTAAGCCTCGTTGAAAAATAGCAGATATTTCAGACCTGAGAGATTTACGTAAAAATAAAACCGATTACATGAAAGGGAGGGATGACAAATAAACACAGAGACTTCGCTAAACTAACGTAAACAAAGACGAAGGGACTTGGGTTCATGGATCGAATTCACATCATCATAAGAAAGGAAAATTATAAGTGAATGAAAGGGGACACAAAATGAAAAAATATGGAGAAACAGAAATTTAAAATGACCTCAAGTTAGATAAATTCAATGACTGAATCGTACTTACATTTAGTTGCTTTCTGGGTGCGGGCAAAAGCCCGACACGTGCACACACGTCCGTCTATATGACGGCCCAAAATTTGAAGGAAGAAGCCTTCTCTTAAAGAACGCAGTAACGCTCCCGAGAAAAATAAGTCGTAGATACGACAAACATCCCCTCTCCGTATACATGGGTGGAGGGGGTCCAATAGCGGAGGCAAAGCCTGACAACAAGTAGTGCTTCAACCAATGGTAACATTGTGTTAGTAGGGATGAAAAGTTTCACCATCTGGTGAAACGTCAACGCAGAATTACTAAGTTTGATCGCAGTAAGAGTGACAGAGAAACGTATGTCACAATAATGCGACATGAAGGAAATGATAATAATAATAATAATAATAACATGACAAAAAATAATGAACCTGATAAAAACGGTTCACTCTGAACCTAGTACAGTTAAGGAGGCACTGTCCATGCCCGATAGGGTTAAGTGGGAGCAGGCTATGAAAAGGGAAATGGAGATACTTCAGTTAAATGACACCTGGGATCTAGTTGATAAACTCCAGGGCAAGAATGTTGTCAGTAGTAAGTGGGTTTTCAAAGTAGAAAGAGACTCTAATGGTAACATTCAAAGGTATAAAGCCAGACTTGTGGCCAGGGGCTTCACCCAAAGGTAAGGAGTAGATTTTACAGAAACTTTCTCTCCTGTTGTTCGACACAGCACGTTAAGGATGCTGCTTGCCTTGGCTGTCCAAACAGATCTGAAGGTGGTACATTGGGATGCTGAATCTGCTTTCCTCAATGGAAAGTTAGATGAAGAGATCTACATGTATCAGCCAGAAAGTTTTGTCAAGAAAGTTTCAGAGCATAAAGTTTGCAAAAAAAATCTATTTATGGCTTAAAACAATCTTCTCGTTTGTGGAATGAGAGAGCTCACTCTGTTCTTGTCAAATTGGGTTACAAAAATTGTGCTGATGAACCCTGTGTGTACTTTAAGAAACAAGCCCAAGGTATGGTAATTATTGCATTATATGTGGATGATTTCATTGTGGCTTATAATGATGAGTATGAGATCAAGTCATTGAAGCCCTGTATTGGTACAGAAATTAAGGTACGGGATCTTGGACCAATTTCTTATATTTTAGGTATTAAAGTAAGGCAAGATACGAAGAATGGTACAATGTATCTTAGCCAAGAGCAGTACATCAGTGAGATTGCAAAGAAATATGGTATGCACGATGCACGTCCCATTGGTACTCCTTTGGAAACCATACCTAATCTTGGTGTTTCTGATACAGAAACTAGTGATCTTCCTTATAGAGAACTCATAGGTTCGCTCATGTATTTAAGTGTTTGCACGCGTCCAGATATAAGCTATGCGATATCATATCTCAGTCAATTTAATCATTGTTACAATGAATCTCACTGGTCTGCTGCAAAGCGAGTGGTGCGTTATTTAAATTGCACAAAAGACTTGTCACTTAAGTATGTCAGGAATGGAGGTCAATTCATGGGATTTGTTGATGCTGACTGGGCTAATGATAGCACTGACCGAAAATCATTCAGTGGTTTTGTGTTCAAAATGGCAGGTGGTGCTGTATCATGGGGGGCTCAAAAGCAAAAATGCATTTCCTAATCATCTACTGAAGCAGAATATGTTGCACTGAGTGAAGTTGTAAGAGAAGCTGTTTGGTTGAAACGTGTTTTGTCTAACTTTATAGATCTCAATTCACCCATCATATTATTGAGTGATAGTCAATCAGCTCAAAAACTGGCAAAAAATCCAGTCCACCATAATAGGACCAAACATATTGACACTAAATATCACTATGTTAGAGATGCTTTGGATTCTAAAGTCATATGCATCAAAAATGAGGAGACTTCAAAAATGTGTGCAGACATCCTAACAAAGCCTCTTCCTAAGCCTAAGCATATTTATTTTTGTAAAGACTTGGGTCTTAAATCATGTCCTCTACTCCCACAGGTTTAAGGAGGTGTGTTGAAATATGTGACCATGGTTTGTGTTGGTCACACTGTTAATTATAAACCTGGTCCATAGAGATATGTTTCTCTTTTGTTTTTTGTAATGGTGTGTATAAAAGTATGTTGTATCACCTGGTTCGTTCAGTTCTGTTCTAGTAAATGTCAAGTACATTAAACGTGTGTTCCATTTCAATTGCCTGTGTGCCTCGTAATCCTTTAAAAAGAAGCCCAAGAGTGCTATAGATGCTTTGTCAATATGCAATAAGAACATGTTTCCAGTTGTGTATAACCTGCTTGTCATCATGGCTACCTTACCTGTCTCAACCTGCTAGTGTGAAAGATCGTTTTCGTCCTTAAAATTCTTGAAGAACTATTTAAGGAATTCAACTAGTGAAGAACGCCTTAATGGATTAGCTTTTATGTTCATTCATGCTACTGTTGATGTTTCAATTGAGGAAGTACTGAATGACTTGTCTGTAAACCTAGAAGGCTTGATATACGATTGAAGTGGACTTGTCTAAGTCCTTCAACAAATTCCAGGGCAAATATCTACTTAATCAGATTCTTTGGTTTAGCCCGATTGACAATTTAGACATTTCTTTTTATCCGTTTGTATCTAGTGCAATATCTATATTGGGCTAAACACTCTTCCGTATTTTTATTAATCTTTTATGTTTTCAATTGTGTTTGTAATATTGTTTAAAGTGCTGAAAAATATAGTTAAAATAGTTTTCATGCAAAGAGAATCATCATATATATATTCTCTCATTAGTATAGAACCCTCCTCTGGCGCCCACAAGCGACCGATCGTGCCAAATGAGCATTCAAATGAAAGAGAATAGACATTAGCAGTGACGAATTGCTCTCTAATTTCATAAATAACAATAATTTCTTTAAAAAATGACTTAAAAACAAGATGTTCAGTAAAGAACATATAGCCTACTTTCTCCTAAATGCATGGGTATTGTTATAACTCTTTGTCCTTTTCAAGGAGTATAGTTGAATGTTGGTTGTAGTAGCTTGTTGAAATACAACGTGCTATAGGGATATTAAACATGAATATGAGGTGCCCTTTGCTAGTGCTACCTCTGTTAAAAATTCATTCAATTCGGTTTCACCGTGTTTGAATTGATCTGGGGAATCGATTTGCACACATACATGGCCGCTACTGTATTTGCAAACTATTGGGCTGATGACCTTGTAGTCAGTCATAAGATGCTTTCCACAAGAAGGCATGTTGTTGCAAAATCCGGTAGAGATCAAATTATTAGGATGGTCGAAATTTGATTTAAGCTTTTAACATTTGGGTGGCCGTCATTCCGTTTCCGTCAAGATGGCGGCGATATAAAACATGACACTGAGGTGCCTTTTGCTAGTCTTACCTCTGTACCTAATTTCGTTCAATTCGGTTTCACCGTGTTTGAATTGATAGGGGGAATCGATTTGCACAAATACTTGGCCACCATCTGCAAACTATTGGGCTGATGATCTAGCAGTTTGGTCAAAATATGCTTCCCACATAAAGACTTGTTGTTGCAAAATTTGGTAGAGACTAGATTATTTGGTTGGTCGTATTTACATTTTAGCCTTTAACATTTGGGTGGCCGCGATTACGTTTCCGTCAAGATGGCGGAATTATAAAACATGAGACTGAGGTGGCCTTTTCCAGTGCTACCTCTGTACCAAATTTCGTTCCATTCGGTTTCACCGTGTTCGAATTAATAGGGGGAATCGATTTTCACACAAAGATGGCCGCCATCCGCAAAATATTAGGCTAATGACCTATTAGTTTGGTCAAAGGATGCTCCCTCCATAATGGTATGTTGATGCAAAATTTGGTAGAGATCGGATGATTAGGTTAGTCGTAATTTGATTTAAGCTTTGAACATTTGTGTGGCCGCCATTACGTTTCCGTCAAGATGACGGCGATATAAAACATGACACTGAGGTGTCCTTTGCTAGTGCTAACTTTGTACCAAATTTCGTTCAATTTGCGCTCACCGTGTTCGAATTGATAGGGGGGGGGACAGACATTCAGAGTACACACACTCACACACACACACACAGACTCACACACATACACACACACAGACAGACACATTTCTTTTCGCCCTGTAGTGATCTCATAAGTCTACTTACATTTTTTGAAAAAATCGAAAGTAGGCTAAAAATGTACGAAGTGTGGGTTTTGTCGATATTGTTGCTGTAGGAATATATGCTCCGTAATTGCTGTCCACTTCACATTTTGGACGCTGTGACGCCTATTCCGTGTCAATTTAACATTATGAGGTCTTTCCTTTATCATTTTGCATGGATTTCAGAAACAGTAAGTCAAAGGAATAAATACTCATATCGTATAATTTCAAAAATATATAATAACTGGTGAGTGATACAGCTAAGATAAATCAATGGAATCAGCACACAAATGACATTAGCAGTGACGAATTCCATTCAATTTCATAAATATCAATTTTTGTTAGAAGTGTGCGATATGCAAATACTGGAGCTGTAACAATCTGCAATTAATTCTCTCGTTATAAACCTATCGGGGAAGGGTGGTTTATGAACATGCGAGATTTCTCGCTTGGGTCCGGTCTTGTTTATTTAACTGAGTTGTTGCTTTTTATGAATTATATTCGAATGATCATTTTTATTAAAGGACATTACTATGAATGAACCCCCCCCCCACCAGAAGGAAATCCTGCGTACGCCACTGTTAATCACTACACCAATATGTCATATATCTGGTAGGATCCTACTTGAGTTAGCCTCTACACCAATATATCATGTGTCTTGTAGGATCCTACTTGTGTCAGTCACAACACAAATATGTCATGTGTCTGGTAGGATCCTACTTCTTTAGTCACTACACCAATATGTCATGTGTCAGGTAGGATCCTAAGTGAGTTAGTCACTACACCAATATGACATGTATCTGATAGGATCCTACTTGTGTTAGTCACTACTCCAATATGTCATGTATCACGTAGGATCCTACTTGCGTTAATCATTACATTAATATTTCATGTGTCAGGTGGGACCCTACTTGTGTTAGTCACTACACCAATATGACAAGTGACTGGTAGGATCCTACTTGTGTTAGTTACTACATCATTATGACATGTGTCAGGTACGATCCACTTGTGGTAGACACTACACCAATATGTGGCTGGTAGGATCCTACATGTGACAGGCATACACCAATATGTAATATATCTGGTAGGATCCTTCTTGTGTTAGTCACTACACCAATATATAATGTGTCTGGTAGGATCCTACTTGCGATAGACTCAACACCAATATATCATGTGTCTGGTAGGTTCCTACTTGTGTTAGTCACGACACCAATATGTCATGCGGCTGGTAGGATCCTACTTGTGTTAGTCTCTACAACAATATGACATGTATCTTGTAGAATCCTACTTGTGTTAGTCTCTACACCAATATATCATGTGTCTGGTAGGATCCTACTTGTATTAGTCTCTAGATCAATATTTCATGTGTCTGGTTGTATCCTACTTGTGTTAGACACTACACCAATACGTCATGTTTCTGGTAGGATCGTTCTTGTGTTAGGCACTACACCAATAAATCATGTGTCTGGTAGGAACATGCTTGTGTTAGTCACTACACCAATATGTCATGTGACTGGTAGGATCATACTTCTGACAGGCACTGCACCAATATGTCATATGACTGGTAGGATCCTACTTGCGTTAGTCACTACCCCAACATGTCATGTGTCTGGTAGGACCCTAATTGTGTTAGTCACTACACCAATATATCATGTGTCTGGTAGGATCCTACTTGTGTTATTCACTACACCAAAATGTCATGTGTCTGGTAGGATCCTACTTGTGTTAGTCACTACACAAATATGTCATGTGTCTGGTAGGATCCTACTTATTTAGTCACTACACCAATATGTCATGTGTCTGGTAGGATCATAATTGTGTTAGTCACTATACCAAAATATGACATGTATCTGGTAGGATCCTACTTGTGTTAGTCACTACTCCGTTATGTCATGTATGACGTAGGATCCTACTTGTTTTAGTCACTACACAAATACGATATGTGTCTGGTAGGATCCTACTTGTGTTAGTCACTACACCAATATGAAAAATGTCTGGTAGGATCCTACTTGTGTTAGCCACTACACCAATATGACATGTGTCTGGTAGGATCCTACTTGTGTTCGTCCCTACACCAATATGACACGTGGCTGGTAGGATCTTACTTGTGTTAGTCACTACACCATTATGATATGTGTCAGGTATGATCCTATTTGTGGTAGACTCTACACCAATATGTCATGTGTCTCATAGGTTCCTATTTGTGTTAGCCACTACACCAAAGTGTCATGTTTCTCGTAGGATCCTACTTGCCTTAGTCACTACACCAATATGTCATCTGTCTGGTAGGATCCTTCTTGTGTTAGTCACTACACAAATATGTCATGTGTCTGGTATGATCCTACTTGTGTTTGTCACTACACCACTATGTCATGTGACTGGTAGGTTCCTACTTTTGACAGGCACGGCACCAATATGTCATGTGACTGCTAGGATCCTACTTCTGACAGGCACTACACCAATATGTCATGTGACTGGTAGGATCCTACTTCTGACAGGCACTACACCAATATGTCATGTGACTGGTAGGATCCTACTTCTGACAGGCACCACACCAATATGTAATGTGACTGGTAGGATCCTACTTCTGACAGGCACTACACCAATATGTAATGTGACAGGTAGGATCCTACTTCTAACAGGCACTGCACCAATATGTCATGTGACTGGTGGGATCGTAATTGTGTTAGTCACTACACCAATATGTCTTGAGTCGGGAAGTTTCCTACTTGTATTAGTCATTACACCAATATGTCATATGTCTGGTAGGATCAGACTTCTGAGAGGCAATGCACAAAAATGTCATGTGTCTGGTAGGTTCCTAATTGTATTAGTCACTACACCAATATGTTATGTGACTGGAAGGATCCTAATTGTGTCAGACATTACACCAATATGTCATGTGGCTGGTAGCATCCTACCTGTGTTAGTCACTATATCAACATGTCATGTGTCTGGAAGGATCCTACTTTAGTTAGTCACCATACCAATATGACATGTGTCTTGTAGGATCCTACTTGTGTGAGTCACTACACCTATATGACATGTGTCTGGTAGCATCCTGCTTGTGTTAGTCACTACACCAATATGTCATGTATCCGGTAGGTTTCTATTTGTGTTAATCGCTGCACCAATATGTCATGTGACTGTTGGATCATACTTCTGACAGGTAATTCACCAATATGTCATGTGTCTATTATGATCCTACATTTGATAGTCACTACAACAATATGTCATGTGTCTGATAGGATCCTACTTGTGTTAGTCACTACACCAATATGTCATGAGGCTGGTAGGATCTTACTTGTGACAGGCAGTTCACCAAAATGCCATATGTCTGGTAGGACCCTAATTGTGTCAGACTCTACACAAATATATCATGTGTCTGGTAGGTTCCTACTTGTGTTAATCACTACACCAATATGTCATTATCTGGTAGGATCCTACTTGTGTTAGCCTCTTCACAAACTTATCATGTGTCTTGTAGGGTCATACGTGAGTCAGTCACTACACAAATATGTTATGTGTCTGGTGGGATCCTACTTCTTTAGTCTCTACACCAATATGACATGTGTCTGGTAGGATCCCACTTGTGACAGGCACTACACCAATATGCCATGTGTCTGGTAGGATCCTACTTGTATTAGACACTACACAAATATAAGACATGTGTCTGTTGGATCCTACTTGTGTTAGTCACTAAACAAATATGTCATGGTCTGGTAGATTCCTACTTTTGTTAATCACTACACCAATATGTCATGTATCTGGTACGATCCTACTTGTGTTAGTTACTAAACCAATATATCATTAGACTGGTAGGATCCTACTTGTGACAGGTACTTTACCAATATGTTTTGCGTCTGGTAGTATCCTACTGTACAATACCCAAGGGGTATGCACCCCTTAGAGATCATCCCCCCCATCATCTGTCTAAATCTCATAAAAGGCAACCCTTTAAAAGCCTACCCAATATCCATCAATACTATAAGGGCAGCTGGCTACTCCATAAAGCAGCTCAACCCTTGCGTAATTATGACACACAGCGACATACTACAAACTGGTTCAACTATGCCACAACGCGCTGACAGAACAGAGGCTAAAGGTATAAAAGGTGCCTTAAGTGGGTCACGAGGATCTCTCCATCATCAGTGCTTCGACGAGACAGCCGGAGGCTAACGACAGTGTCAACCGAGGTGAGTCAGTCAGTCAGTGTTCAGAATCCTACTTTTGTAACCTAACACCCACAGTTTGTACTCACATTATAACATCACAAGATCCCTTAAAAGGGACTAACAGTTACTCATTGCTGACCAATAAACACTTGGTCAGTCTCTTACACTTGCATTACTGATCTACACTCTTCTTCACGTCCCAACGTCCTTCCTTACTCCCGTCACAGTCAGACGTGACACACCGTAGTAATAACGCCAACTCAGACGTCATTGTATTCCTCACAGCGGCTCGCGTGCTCAAGTGAAGCGCGTGCCGAACCGCTGACACTAGCAAGGTGATTATATAATAAGTAGCCGGCTGGGCGACTAGTACATCGACCCGCGTGCTAAGGCTACATCCCTTAAACCACATTTACAGTCTTTATAGGAGCGCCCCCTAGTTCCTAACGCTAAACAACACTCCACACTGGTCAGCTTGCCCCTCCAAAGGCAGCTACCCCCTTTTAGACACTCCATTCAAAATCAATACAGTAACTCTTCCGTTTTAGGTCCTACCACCCCTAAATAAGGGATCTAAAACAGATGGTGGAGGCGGGGTACTACGCGCAGTAACAGGACTCAACCAACGAGCCCTCGTAGTCAAAACGACCCCCTCTGAACCGCAAAAAGCCAAGCAGATAGTGAAAATTTTTTTCCCCCAGACAGAAAGCACCATATTTTTTTTTGGTGCTCTAAACTAGCTACACAAGGGAAAGGCTTGATAAACCAACCCCCTAGCCCCATACAGAACCAGAGAGATATAGGAATACACTGGCAAACACGCACAGATTTTTTTTTTCTCTCTATTGTTACTTTAGGCCCATACACTTCAGGCAGAATGGCACCTCATGAAGAGATTGCAAGCCATGAAGGTAATAGGGGTATGCCAATATTAGTAGCATTATTGGCTAGATGCCAAAGGCACATACAGATCAGGCAAACACAAATACGGACACTCAAAACAGAAAATCGGGACAATACAGGGCAAACAGCCATACACTCCGTCAGAGGGTAGGACAGCGCGATTAAGATGCGCACATAAGCACTTGCAAACAGGCCATATGCCTCAATAGGCAGTACACCCAAATTTGGGACGAATACCGTGAACTCCAAACCAACAAGGCCATTTTTGAGTTCATGGTAGGGCCACCAGCCCAGCCGAGAGAGGACATAAGCGTAGATACGCTAACTCGACAATTTGCGAGGATGTCCCTCTCGACAAGTACTGCCACGCAGTGGCAGGAGTTCGCCGTGGCCACAGTCCAGGAGACGGCCAGGTTAGGCTCCAACATACTAAAGAATACATCCTACACAGACACACGTCCTCCAGCTCCGGATCGGAAGGCAATTTTGCCAAGCCGAGGGGAAGAGCCTAGAACAATCCCCTCGGACCGGATGAACGAGAGGGAGTTGAAGCCAGGACCTTCAATCACACATAATACGACAGAGGGACAACAGGAGGTAACCTCGTCATGGGCTGACGACGTAGAGCCTGACCTACCACATATAAAGCCTACATACACTCACACAGATAGGATAACACAGTGGCAGGAGTCTGCCATGGCCACGGGCCAGAAAGCGGACAGGCTACACGACACCACATTGGCAGGACAAAAACAGGCACTTAAGCGGCCCTCACCGCCAGTTCAAAGGGCAAATTTGCCAGAACGGAGGCGAACACCGGCATTAGTCCCTCAGGATGCACGGTACACGCACATACAGATTAAACAGGCATTACCATACAATACACGGGGATTAGGAAAGGTATTATTACCCACCCCACAAAACCTCGCAGTCAAACATACATACACTCCCGCAAAATCTGCTAAGATAGCGCCAAGCGCAATAACGCCCTTAAATACAGGTACACTTAGACCTAGAAACACGCGCTACGGTGGAAGTAGGGCAAGGCTTACTTTGCTAGAAATTCCGCCGGAAAACAGCAAAGAAACACCTCAATGGATTTCAGAGGCCTATAATATCGTAACAGGGCAAAACCCTTCGCCTTTCTGAGCACTGAAGCTCGAAAGACGATAACGACTTCCACCAAGGCCAAAGAAATAAAATAACATCACTTCCCCCATCATAAATGGCCACACAAGTTCTTTCACGCGGGAGATATCAGAAAATAGACCGACAATTACATAGTAAACATAAACTGCGCATTTTTTTTTCTTTCTCGTATTTTATGTATATACAGGGCAACATGGCCAAATTAGAAGTGAGTAATTTTAAATCCTTCTGTGTTTTTTTTTGGGAACCATGGCATCTTTCTATTAGGCCATCACTAAGCCAAGTGAAAGCCCATCAGGCTTAAGGCCGGAAAGAGATATTTTGAACACAACTTAGGCATAAAATCACAGCATAGAGCTTAAGGGAGTCTTTCTAAGTAGAAATGACTAGACGTTCTACGTTATGGTTCCACAGTTTGACAGATTCTCTTGTTGCGGGCGAAAACCGTAAGCATGGCAAGAATTAAGAATCTCAAACTAGTTTCAAAAAAAAAATTTTTGGGAGGTGTGCTTTAACCAACTAAAAAGCCCAATTGCACACCGGGATGAGACACTGTCATTTTGGTGAGTTACAATTACTTTGATAGGCAGGTTTGACTCCCACAGTGCACTGGCTTTGCTCGTAACGTGGATACAAGGGTATCAGTTACGTCTGGCAATGGCCTTCCTAAGGTGTACTAGACAGTGTCGGTAGATTCCCCTGAGACGTAACCAGATTACGGTAGTACTCACGTTACCAAAATGGTAAATACTACACTCAGGTCCCAATCACCATTTTTTTTCAAAAACATAGTGCTCACGACATAATTTTTAGAGACTAACGCCACCTACTATTATTTTCTTTCAATGTGCTCTCTTAATTCAGAGCGGGGCATAAATAATTTTTTTTTGTTTCACACATTTAGCCCAAGAAAGAAAAATGGCCAAATAAACTATATATATATATTATACATAGGTATACATAACACAACACTCGGGGACACAAGTGTAGTCAATGGAAGGTTCTTTTACAGACGGCCAATGCATATGAGATTTCCGAAGTGAAATGCCATGGCCTGTGGTTTGGATTCCAAGTAAAACGGAAATCCCGTGGCACATGATCTCCAGAAATGGTCACGTTAAACCACAAAATTCCCCTCTTGCCTTTTTATAATGCGAAGAGCACTAACAGAAAGCAGGCTGATTAAGAACACATGTTCGGATACACAGCGTTATCGAAACAAGTAAACAAGCGAGCGCGCAAGACATTGCAACCCGACACCACCATACTCAGCAGTAAAGCAGACCTCAGTGATAAACTGCGAGCCTTACAGACGACAGTTCCCAAAGCACACTGCACGGAATCATTCATAGCCAACCCAAGAACCCTATATCTTCAAAATTTACACTACGAGGAGAGGGCAAAAATAAGCAAACTCCTCGCAGGAAGGTATACTAGGGGTTGCGCATAGAAAAACACACAGCCCATTTGCCATAGTGTAGGCGGCACAGAAATGGCCACCAAATCTTTACAGACAACCGGCTTCGAACCCATGTCCACACACAAAAACCTCGTACCGAAAACTAACTAAACAACGGTATTTTCGGTACGAGAAACACAAACAAAATACAGACAGAATGCCCGCAGAACATGAACAACGCAGACATATAACACAGAGAATTACATAGAACACGGGTTCGAACCCCAGAGAAAATTGCACGCCAGGGAAAAACAAGCAGACGGCCTTCCAATCACACCAAAATTGGCCCATATAACGGCTTAGACAGATAATACTACATTCCTGCGGCCAAATGACAGGCATAAAATTCCAGAAATACACTTGACAGGGAAAATGGACTTTCCAGACAGAGACATATAAATTTCGTAAGACAACGGTCTTACGGAATAATGGCCACACAACGGCAATAGTAGCAGGGCGGATTACCACATCGGGCCGCCAGGAATTTAACACAATGACCACACTGGCATACGTGCAGAAAAACACGCAACAGTGGTTAACCTACATAAAATCCCGGCCTGAAGTTACACACACAAACTGATGACTTGCAGACTTAGCCACTTTGCAACACTGTCGATGACAAAACGCGATTGTGTAGTGGCAGTGACCATGAATAAACAAATGCAGAACAATCATAACACTATACATTTTTCAACACTGCGAAAGCATTTATCAACAAGCAGACGTCACAGACCAAAACTTGTCGCAGGCCCAGAGTAGCACGTTCGTAAAGACGTTGGCAGGCCACGGGCGCTTCCTACCCATACACAATATACACAGTAGGACTTAGCCCTACAGCAGACCAGGCGTCCGCGTGGTGTAGCGGAGCGTAGTCACACACACACACACAAACGCGCTCACCAATCAGGGGCGAACATAGGGACTTTGAGGAAACGGGACCTCCCCTTAACAACTTCTTTTTGCGACCCTAGTCCCGAAACAAATCATTCCAGGCGACTAGGACTTAGCCCTATAACGGACCAGAGTAGGTCGTGAAGCTTCGCTATCCCAAAGCGCGGATAGAAAACCAACATGGACCAAGGGAGGATGACAAGAGAACATGCTAACAGCGTCCCACTCTACTCCCTTCCCATAACCTTTTCACGTCCAAACATAAACAACGCAGACGCATGAACACGACCAGAACAGCTACACTACACTACAAAGTATACATAAGGGTTGGTAAACTTCATGTGTTTACAGAAAGGGCATGCTACGCCTTGAGCCCCACCGCTATCACCTGAATGAGAGGGGTGCATCGGCAAACACCAACTAAGCGTAATGCACATCTCCATATGAGAGATGAGGCCATAAGTAATAAATACTAACCATTTTTTTTAAATTTAAATCATCCCGCATGAGAGGGAAATATATTAGTATTATGCCTCAACCTACACCTATCCATACATGAGTGCAAACGCCTCATATCCAGACGCATGCATGTATATCCCATCCATTCACCAGGGGATATTGATATCAGACCGGCATGGATTTTTATTTTATTTTTTGCAACCCCGGGAATTACCTGCCCCGTTCCACTCACTGTAGGAGCATCCCAGCACAAAAACCGGTTCCAGGCCGCCACTAACGCGGAATTCGGAAGTGCGCAACCTCCTCCTACCCTGCTTTAACCCACTCTACAGATAACTACCCCCAGATCACAATAACAGGGTACCTGACGCCACAGACCCTACTAACACCTCCATCAAGGTTAAAAAAGAGCATTATCGCTGGAGAAGCTGATATAGCACAGGTAGCCTAAAGTAGTCTACGTATGTAGAGGTTTTACCAGCCCACCACACTGGAAGTATTTTACATTTGACACTTTTTACACAGGTTACACCTATATTTAAAAAAAAAAAAAAGGGAATCTGAAACACCCTGGCTGATGATACCGGCGTTAGCCAAAGGTCAAAAGCACAACACTAGGAGCAGAGCTGGGGAAGGCGATGTGGACCCTTACCCCAGTTGGCTCATCAAATTACTGACGACTAGACCAAACAGACGAACTACGTAAGGTCAAAGCATTCGCGGCCTGGTCGGGCAAGCTCTGGAATCCTAGGTGCGCATAAACCGCCCCTGGGAGGAAGGGATGCTAAACCCACTTTGTGCCACGGTCGTCGAAGCCAAGACCTGCAGGGAGACTTTCTGAGAATGGCGGGAGAAATAGCTCACTCCGCGCCGGCCTCGGGAGCTATCCCTAGAGACGACCATATTATGACTAGACTGTTAGTTAAATTTACGTAAGTAGGACTTCCATGGCGGGGAGTCAGACTCCTATTCGTCAGGAGTGAAGCAGGATCCAAGGGTTCAGCAGGACCAATCCTAGATCCGACAAGTCCTTACCCCGCGAGGTGAAGGTGAAGACCACGACGGTAATCAATAATGCAGAATGAAATATGAATATATATATATGGAATGTACGCTCTCATTCGGTCCTGCGCCCACGTAAATGGACGACAACGGGTCGCCAGAGTTCTTAAATGAGTAGCATAGCGGGCACTCAAAAGGGTTCAGTGGGCCAACCCAGCAATGCCGATTAAGGCGAAGAGGACTCCCCGGACGCTCACTTCCCGGAGGACACATGAATACAAATACTGCGGCCGACACAGGCGAAGAGGACTCCCCGGACGCTTTCTTCCCGGAGGATATTATGCCATTGGACCACACTGTCCAATGCCCACATAAATGGCGACGCAACGGGCAACCAGAGGGCATCAAGAGAGGGGCATTGCGCGCCCCTCACAGGAGCCAAGTGGGCGGCTCACCTACGTCAAATAGGAACAGCACCCGGTTATGAACACGAAAGTTACAGCGGGCGAAACGGTTAGCTTAGTGGCACCGTAAGCGCCTGCGCATAGATTAGTCCTAGTAATAGACGTCGACACCTAGAGTTAAGGGGACGGAATCTAGCGACCCTAGAGACAACCGGTGTTTCTGGGGCTCGTGCGGGTGGTGATCTGGGGATTTAATTGCCCCAGGCGATCGTCCTAGGCCAAATTTAGTTATAGACGGTTGCATTTGACACGCAACCTAGGATTAAGCAAATTTAATGAACACTGTTGCAATTCAGCACAGCATCTTTCGGCAATAGATTAAGGCAACCCTCTCGGCTTAGATGTAGTTTTTTTTTATATATACCATAAGTAGAATAAGTAGTATAAGAGAACGCCGTTCGGCGCCTGATGACCCACAAATCCGTCATCAGGGTAAGTCCGATAACTCATGATAAGTTATTATAATGTAGCATAGTCTTACATTTAGGACAATTTTTTTTAATACATATATTGGGGTAAAATTTCGGCGCCTGGCGGCCCAAATTCGTTGCCAGGGTAAGCCCAATACTACAACACATTAGGAAATGACGTCACGGCACCATATAGGGTAAGCCCGGCCATATATCGAGTAATAATAACCATGCCATTCTTTTCACAGGTAAAAAGGGGCTTCAGACTGTGGCAACGCTGCCACAGGAAGCGGCATATGGAATAGGGAATTTCAATGTTTTGTTAACCTCTCCATTTTTTTTTGCAGGCATTGTCACCTAGAATATGACACGTGTAATTATGATTTTGCTGCCAGATAGCAGCAACATGCTATTTAATGCCCCCTTATTGTAGTATTATACCTGTGCATACTAACCTCCATTTAACATTCATTCTCACTTACACACTCACTACATTTTTTTTTTACAGCTACACGTCAATAATCTGCACAGCAGGAATGATGCCTGTGGGGCATCAGGCTTGCTGGCAGATCTGCATAAAACAAAAACACTTGAAGCGTCAAAATGCGACGCAGCTTACGGCGATGAGGGCGCAACCGGCATGTGGCGGCGACCCTCATGGCCAAGTGTGCAAGCATTCACCCACAGAGGATGCTTCACAGACTAGGTATTAAGAATACACTGCAAGCGGTACGACCACTCAACCGTGCCAAGAGGTGGCCGTATAGGATCAGCCGTGATACGGCAAGCGTACGTACAAACAGGTAGCGTGCACGCGAGGATCCAAACAAAAACTAGAATTATAAGGGTTTAGCGCGCTTAAGTAGACATAAGGTCATTGTAGTTCATAATTTTAAAGAGTAAACTACATACATATTCATGCGCCCACGGGCAATTATTCCAATGGAAATTCCTAAATGTCAGCATCGCAACATAATACATTAAACACTATATATATTTTTGTCTGTTTATCAAGTTCACGTGTACACGATGTCTATATTTTTGTTTTGTTTTGTTTCGTTTGCTAAGGTAACACGTAACCAATGTCTGTGAATTGTTTTCTTTCATTTTTCTCTCTTCTAACTTCCCCATTTGTCAGGGTGTTCCGTTTTTCCCACACAAATAAATACTTTTGAATATTTCCTTTAAATTATACCCTGGAACACCCATTTTTTTCTATTCTCTCCTATCTTCTTTATTGCAGGGAGCACTTTTTCCCCAAGATAGGGCGGACGACGCAATCATCCGTTCGGCCCTGGGTTTTTCCTCCCTGCACAACTATGTAACCATGTATAACCATGTTTTTTTTCTTTTTTATGCCGACAACGGCAATGGCGATTGTGCCTCAATAGCAATTATTTTCTTTATTCAACAATGTTAATGCACATTTCACCATGCAATGTAAAATTTATATACATATATATCTATGTACACCCCATAACCCTCCCCTCTGAACACGGGCTGACCGCACACCTACACTTCTGCACGACGACACCCGTTCCATACGACGACGCTTACGACGCCACCACCAGAAGAGACGAGGGGGATTCAAAAACTACTACGACAACATCCCAACCCCAAGTGCCCTTCCCGGTCGCGAGGACGCGACCAAATGGAGGAAGAGGCTTGTACAATACCCAAGGGGTATGCACCCCTTAGAGATCATCCCCCCCATCATCTGTCTAAATCTCATAAAAGGCAACCCTTTAAAAGCCTACCCAATATCCATCAATACTATAAGGGCAGCTGGCTACTCCATAAAGCAGCTCAACCCTTGCGTAATTATGACACACAGCGACATACTACAAACTGGTTCAACTATGCCACAACGCGCTGACAGAACAGAGGCTAAAGGTATAAAAGGTGCCTTAAGTGGGTCACGAGGATCTCTCCATCATCAGTGCTTCGACGAGACAGCCGGAGGCTAACGACAGTGTCAACCGAGGTGAGTCAGTCAGTCAGTGTTCAGAATCCTACTTTTGTAACCTAACACCCACAGTTTGTACTCACATTATAACATCACAAGATCCCTTAAAAGGGACTAACAGTTACTCATTGCTGACCAATAAACACTTGGTCAGTCTCTTACACTTGCATTACTGATCTACACTCTTCTTCACGTCCCAACGTCCTTCCTTACTCCCGTCACAGTCAGACGTGACACACCGTAGTAATAACGCCAACTCAGACGTCATTGTATTCCTCACAGCGGCTCGCGTGCTCAAGTGAAGCGCGTGCCGAACCGCTGACACTAGCAAGGTGATTATATAATAAGTAGCCGGCTGGGCGACTAGTACATCGACCCGCGTGCTAAGGCTACATCCCTTAAACCACATTTACAGTCTTTATAGGAGCGCCCCCTAGTTCCTAACGCTAAACAACACTCCACACTGGTCAGCTTGCCCCTCCAAAGGCAGCTACCCCCTTTTAGACACTCCATTCAAAATCAATACAGTAACTCTTCCGTTTTAGGTCCTACCACCCCTAAATAAGGGATCTAAAACACTACGTTGGTAAGTCACTACACCAATATGTCATGAGACTTGTAGGATCATACTTGTGACAGGCACTGCACCAAAATATCAAATTTCTATTAGGACCCTACTATTGTTAGTCACTACACCGATATGTCATATATCTGGAAGGATCCTACTTGTGTTAGTCTCTACAAAATTATGACATGTATCTTGCGAGATCCTACTTGTGTTAGTCTCTACACCAATATGTCATGTGTCTGGTAGTATCCTACATGTGTTAGACTCTACACAAATATGTCATGAGTCTGGTAGGTTCCTACTTGTATTAGTCACTACACCAATATGTCATGGGTTTGGTAGGATCCTACTTGTGTTAGTCACTACACCATTATGTCATGTGTCTGGTAGGATCATACTTGTCTTAATCACTACAAAAATATGTCTCGTGACTGGTAGGATCCTGCATGTGACAGGCACTACACCAATATGTCATGAGTTTGGTAGGATCCTACTTGTGTTATTCAATACACCAATATGTCATGTGACTGGTAGGATCATATTTGAGACAGGCACTACACCAATATGTCATGTGTCTGGTGGGATCCTTCATGTGTCAGTCTTTACACCAATATGTCATGTGTCAGGTAGGATCCCACTTTTGACAGGCATTACACCAATATGTTTGTGTCTGGTAGGATCCTACTTGTATTAGACACTACACCAATATGACAAGAATCTGGTAGTTTCCTACTTGTGTTAGTCACGACACAAGTATGGCATGTGTCTGGTAGATTCCTACTTGTGTTAGTCACTACTCCAAAATGTCATGTATCTGGTTGGATCTTACTTGTGTTATTTACTACACCAGTATACCATTAGACTGGTAGGTTCCTACTTGTATTAGTCACTACACCAATATGTCATGTGTCTGGTAGGATCCTACTTTTGTAAAACACTACACCAATATGTCTTGTGCTTGGTAGGATCCTATTTTAGACAGGCACTGCACCAAAATATCATGTGTCTGGTAGGATCCTACTATTGTTAGTCACTACACCAATAAGTCATGTATCAGGTAGGATCCTACTTGTGTTAGTCTCTACAACAATATGACATGTATCTTGTAGGATCCTACTTGTGTTAGCCTCCACACCAATATGTCATGTACCTGGTAGGATCCAACTTGTGTTAGATTCTACACCAATATGTCATGAGTCTGGTAGGTTTCTACTTGTATTTGTCACTACACCAATATTTCATGTGTCTGGTAGGATCCTACTTGTGTTAGTCACTACACCATTATGACATGTGTCTGGTAGGATCCTACTTGTGTTAGTCACTACACCAATATGTCATGTGACTGGTAGGATCAAACTTGTGTTAGTCACAGCACCAATATGACATGTGTCTGGTAGGATCCTACTTGTATTAGTCACTACAACAATATGTCATGTGTCTGGTAGGATCCTACATCTGAGGGGCACTGCACCAATATGTCATATGTCTGGTAGTTTACTAATTGTATTAGTCACTACACCAATATGTCATTTGTCGGGTAGGATCTTTCTTGTGTTAGTCACTATACACATATGTCATGTGTCTGATAGGATCCTACTTGTGTTAGTCACTACACCAATAAATCATGTATCTGGTAGGATCCTATTTGTGTTAGTCGCTACACCATTATCACATGTGTCTGGTAGGATCCTACTTGTGTTAGTCACTACACCAACAACAGATGTTTCTGGTTGGATCATAGTTGAGTTAGTCTCTACAACATAATGACATGTATCTTGTAGGATCCTACTTGTGTAAGTCACTCCACCAATATGTCATGTGACTGGTTGGATCCTACTTGTGTTAGTCACTACACCAATATGTCATGTGACTGGTAGGATCCTACTCGTGTTAGTCACAACACCAACATGTCATGAGGCAGGTAGGATCCTACTTGTGACAGGCAATGCACCAATAACCATTTGTCTGGTAGGGTCCAAAGTGTATTTGTCACTACACCAATATGAAATGTGTCTTGTAGTATCCTAATTGTGTCAGTCACTACACAAATATGTCATGTGTCTGGTAGGAACCTACTTCAATAGTCACTACACCAATATGTCATGTGTCCGGTAGGATCCTATTTGCGTTAGACCCAACACCAATATGTCATGTATCTGGTAGGTTTCTACTTGTGTTGGACACAACACCAATATGTCATGTGTCTGGTAGGATCGTTCTTGTGTTAGTCACTACACCAATATGCCATGTGTCTGGTTGGATCCTACTTGTGTTGGACACTGCACCAATATGAAATGTGTCTGGTAGGATCCTACTTGTGTTAGTAAATCCACAAATATGTCAGGTGCCTGGTAGGATCCTACTTCCTTAGTCACTACACCAATATGTCATGTGTCTGGTAGGATCCTACTTATGTTAGTTCCTACACCAATATGACACGTGTACGTTCCTAATTGTATAAGTCACTACACCAATAACTTATGTGTCTGGTAGGATCCTAATTGTGTCAGTCACTACACCAAAATGTCTTGTATGGGGTAGGATCCTACTTGTGTTAGTCACTAAACAAATATGTTATGTGAGTGGTAAGATCCTACTTCTGACAGGCACTGCACCAATATGACATGTGACATGTAGGATCCTACTTGTGTTAGTCACTAAACCAATATGTCATGTGTCTGGTATGATCCTGCTTGTGTTTGTCACCACACCAATATGCCATGAGGGCCGATATCCTAGATGTTAGGCCCCATAAAACAACAATTATCATCATCATCAATATGCCATGTGACTGGTAGGATCCTTCTTGTGTTAGTCACAACACCAACATGTCATGAGGCAGGTAGGATCCTACTTGTGACAGGCAATGCACCAATAACCATTTGTCTGGTAGGGTCCAAAGTGTATTTGTCACTACACCAATATGAAATGTGTCTTGTAGTATCCTAATTGTGTCAGTCACTACACAAATATGTCATGTGTCTGGTAGGAACCTACTTCAATAGTCACTACACCAATATGTCATGTGTCCGGTAGGATCCTATTTGCGTTAGACCCAACACCAATATGTCATGTATCTGGTAGGTTTCTACTTGTGTTGGACACAACACCAATATGTCATGTGTCTGGTAGGATCGTTCTTGTGTTAGTCACTACACCAATATGCCATGTGTCTGGTTGGATCCTACTTGTGTTGGACACTGCACCAATATGAAATGTGTCTGGTAGGATCCTACTTGTGTTAGTAAATCCACAAATATGTCAGGTGCCTGGTAGGATCCTACTTCCTTAGTCACTACACCAATATGTCATGTGTCTGGTAGGATCCTACTTATGTTAGTTCCTACACCAATATGACACGTGTACGTTCCTAATTGTATAAGTCACTACACCAATAACTTATGTGTCTGGTAGGATCCTAATTGTGTCAGTCACTACACCAAAATGTCTTGTATGGGGTAGGATCCTACTTGAGTTAGTCACTAAACAAATATGTTATGTGAGTGGTAAGATCCTACTTCTGACAGGCACTGCACCAATATGACATGTGACATGTAGGATCCTACTTGTGTTAGTCACTAAACCAATATGTCATGTGTCTGGTATGATCCTGCTTGTGTTTGTCACCACACCAATATGCCATGAGGGCCGATATCCTAGATGTTAGGCCCCATAAAACAACAATTATCATCATCATCAATATGCCATGTGACCGGTAGGATCCTACTTGTGTTAGTCACTACACCAACATGTCATGTGTATGGTAGGATCCCATTTGTGTTAGTCACTACACCAATATGACATGTGTCTTGTAGGATCCTACTTGTATCAGTCACTACACAAATAAGACATGTGTCTGGTAGGGTCCTTCTTCTTTAGTCAATACAAAAATATGACATGCGTCTGGTAGGTTCCTGCTTGTATTAGTCACTACACCAATATGTCATGTATCTGATAGGATCCTACTTGTGTTAGTCACTACACCAATATGTCATGTGTCTGGTAGGATCCTACTTTCGTTTGACACTCCTCCAATATGTCATGTGTCTGGTAGAATCTTCATTGTGTTACTCACTACACCAATATGACATGTATCTGGTAGGATCCTAATTGTGTTAGTCACTACACCAATATGACATGTATCTGGTAGGATCCTACTTGTGTTAGTCACTACACCAATATGTCATGTGTCTGGTAGAATCCTACCTTTGTTTGCCTCTGCTCCAATATGTCATGTGTCTGGTAGTATCTTCATTGTGTTACCCACTTCACCAATATGACATGTATCTGGTAAGATCCAAATTGTGTTAGTCACTTCACCAATATGACATGTATCTGGTAGGATCCTACTAGTGTTAGTCACTACCCAAACATGTCATGTGTCTGGGAGGATCCTACTTGTGTATGACACTACACTAATATGTCATGTGTCTGGTAGGACCCTACTTGTGTCAATCACTACACGAATATGTCATGTGCCTGGTAGGATCCTACTTTTGTTTGCCACTCCTCCAATATGTCATGTGTCTGGTAGGATCTTCGTTGTGTTCCTCACTACACCAATATGACATGTATCTGGTAGGATCCTACTTGTATTAGTCAATACACATGTATGACATGTGTCTGGTAGGATCCTACTTATGTTAACCACTACACCACTATGACAAGTGTCTGGTAGGATACTACTTGTGTTAGCCACTACACAAATATGACGTGTGTCTGGTAGGATCCTACTTTTGTTTGCCAATGCTCCAATATGTCATGTGTCTGGTAGGATCTTAATTGTGTTACTCACTACACCAATATGACATGTATCTGATTGGATCCTACTTGTGTTAGCCACTACTCTAATATGTCGTGTATCAGGTAGGATCCTACTTGTGTTAATCACTACACCAATATGTCATGTGTCTGGGAGGATCCTATTTGAGTCAGACGTTACACCAATATGTCATGTAACAGGGACGATCCTACTTGTGTCAGTCTCTACATCAATATGTCATGAGTCTGGTAGGATCCTACTTGTGTCAGACGTTACACCAATATGTCATGTAACAGATAGGATCCTACTTGTGTCCGAAACTAAACAAATATGTAATGTGTCTGGTAGGATCCTACTTCTTTAGTCACTACACCAATATGATATGTGTCTGGTAGGATCCTACTTGTGTTAGTCACTACACCAATATGTCATGTAACAGGATGTATCCTACTTGTGTCAGTCTCTACACCAATATGTCGTGTGTCTGGAAGGACCCTACTTTTGTTAGTCACTGCTCCAATATGTAATTTAACAGGTAGGATCCTACTTCCGTTAGTCACTACACCAATATGTCATGTAACGGGAAAGATCCTACCTGTGTCAGTCTCCACAACAATATGTCATGTGTCTGGTAGGATCCTACTTGTGTCAGACGTTACACCAATATGTTATGTAACAGGTAGGATCCCACTTGTGTTAGACACTACACCAATATGTCATGTTTCTGGTAGGATCCTACTTGTGTTAGTCACTACACCAATATGTCATGTAACAGGATGTATCCTACTTGTGTCAGTCTCAACCCCAATATGTCGTGTGTATGGAAGGACCCTACTTTTGTTAGTCACTGCTCCAATATGTCATTTAACAGGTAGGATCCTACTTCCGTTAGTCACTACACCAATATGTCATGTAACGGGAAAGATCCTACCTGTGTCAGTCTCCACAACAATATGTCATGTGTCTGGTAGGATCCTACTTGTGTCAGACGTTACACCAATATGTCATGTAACAGGTAGGATCTTACTTGTGTCAGACACTACACCAATATGTAATGTGTCTGGTAGGATCCTACTGGTGTTAGTCACTACATCAATATGTCGTGTACCTGATAGGATCCTACTTGTGATAGTCACTACACCAATATGTCGTGTGTCTGGTAGGATCCTACTTGTGTTGGATACTACACCAATATCTAATGTGTCTGGTAGGATCCCACTTGTGTTAGACACTACACCAATATGTCATATTTCTGGTAGGATCCTACTTGCGTTATTCATTACACCAATATGTCGTGTATCTGGTAGGATCCTACTTGCGTTAGACACTTCACCAATATGTCATATGTTTGGTAGGGTCCTATTTGTGTCGGACTCTACACCGATATGTAATTTTCTGGTAGGATCCTATTTGTGTCAGACTCTACACCAATATGTCATGTATCTGGTAGTATCCTACTTGTGTTAGTCACTACACCAATATGTCATGTGTCTGGTAGGATCCTACTTTTGTTTGCCACTACTCCAATATGTCATGTGTCTGCTAGGATTCTACTTGTGTTAGTCACTACACCAATATGTCATGAGTCTTGTAGGATCCTACTTGTGTTAGTCACTACACCAATATGTCATGTGTCTGGTAGGATCCTAGTTGTGTTAGTCACTACACCAATACGTCATGTGTCTGGTAGGATCGTAATTGTGTTAGTCACTACACCCATATGTCATGTATCTGGTAGGATCCTACTTGTGTCAGCCTCTACACTAATGTATCATGTGTCTGGTAGGATCCTACTTGTGTTAGTCACTACACCAATAAGACATGTGTCTGGTAGCATCCTGCTTGTGTTAGTCACTACACCAATATGTCATGTATCTGGTAGGATTCTATTTGTGTTAATCTCTGCACCAATATGTCATGTGACTGGTTGGATCCTACTTGTGACAGGTACTTCACCAATATGTCATGTGTCTATTATGATCCTACATTTGTTAGTCACTACAACAATATGTCATGTGTCTGATAGGATCCTACTTGTGTTAGTCACTACACCAATATGTCATGAGGCTGGTAGGATCCTACTTGTGACAGGCAGTTCACCAAAATGCCATTTGTCTGGCAGGACCCTAATTGTGTCAGACTCTACACAAATATATCATGTGTCTGGTAGGTTCCTACTTGTGTTAATCACTACAGCAATATGTCATTATCTGGTAGGATCCTACTTGTGTTAGCCTCTTCACTAACTTATCATGTGTCTTGTAGGGTCATACGTGAGTCAGTCACTACACAAATATATTATGTGGCTGGTGGGATCCTACTTCTTTAGTCTCTACACCAATAAGACATGTGTCTGGTAGGATCCCACTTGTGACAGGCACTACATCAATATGCCATGTGTCTGGTATGATCCTACTTGTATTAGACACTACACAAATATAAGACATGTGTCTGTTGGATCCTACTTGTGTTAGTCACTAAACAAATATGTCATGGTCTGGTAGATTCCTACTTTTGTTAATCACTACACCAATATGTCATGTATCTGGTACGATCCTACTTGTGTTAGTTACTACACCAATATATCATTAGACTGGTAGGATCCTACTTGTGACAGGTACTTTGCCAATATGTTTTGCGTCTGGTAGTATCCTACGTTTGTAAGTCACTACACCAATATGTCTTGTGTATGGTGGGACCGTACTTAAGTTAGTCACTACACCAATATGTCATGAGACTTGTAGGATCATACTTGTGACAGGCACTGCACCAAAATATCAAATGTCTATTAGGACCCTACTATTATTAGTCACTACACCGATATGTCATATATCTGGTAGGATCCTACTTGTGTTAGTCTCTACAACAATATGACATGTATCTTTTGAGATCCTACTTGTGTTAGTCTCTACACCAATATGTCATGTGTCTGGTAGTATCCTACATGTGTTAGACTCTACACAAATATGCCATGAGTCTGGTAGGTTCATACTTGTATTAGTCACTACACCAATATGTCATGGTTTTGGTAGGTTCCTACTTGTGTTAGTCACTACACCATTATGTCATGTGTCTGGTAGGATCATACTTGTCTTAATCACTACAAAAATATGTCTCGTGACTGGTAGGATCCTGCATGTGACAGGCACTACACCAATATGTCATGAGTTTGGTAGGATCCTACTTGTGTTATTCAATACACCAATATGTCATGTGACTGGTAGGATCATATTTGAGACAGGCACTACACCAACATGTCATGTGTCTGGTGGGATCCTACATGTGTCAGTCTTTACACCAATATGTCATGTGTCAGGTAGGATCCCATTTGTGACAGGCATTACACCAATATGTTTGTGTCTGGTAGGATCCTACTTGTATTAGACACTACACCAATATGACATGAATCTGGTAGGTTCCTACTTGTGTTAGTCACGACACAAGTATGGCATGTGTCTGGAAGATTCCTACTTGTGTTAGTCACTACTCCAAAATTTCATGTATCTGGTTGGATCTTACTTGTGTTATTTACTACACCAGTATACCATTACACTGGTAGGTTCCTACTTGTATTAGTCACTACACCAATATGTCATATGTCTGGTAGGATCCTACTTTTGTAAAACACTACACCAATATGTCTTGTGCTTGGTAGGATTCTATTTTTGACAGGCACTGCACCAAAATATCATGTGTCTAGTAGGATCCTACTATTGTTAGTCACTACACCAATAAGTCATGTATCAGGTAGGATCCTACTTGTGTTAGTCTCTACAACAATATGACATATATCTTGTAGGATCCTACTTGTGTTAGCCTCCACACCAATATGTCATGTGCCTGGTAGGATTCAACTTGTGTTAGATTCTACACCAATATGTCATGAGTCTGGTAGGTTCCTACTTGTATTTGTCACTACACCAATATTTCATGTGTCTGGTAGGATCCTACTTGTGTTAGTTACTACACCATTATGACATGTGTCTGTTAGGATCCTACTTGTGTTAGTCACTACACCAATATGTCATGTGACTGGTAGGATCCTACTTGCGTTAGTCACAGCACCAATATGACATGTGTCTGGTAGGATCCTACTTGTATTAGTCACTACAACAATATGTCATATGTCTGGTAGGATCCTACTTCTGAGGGGCACTGCACCAATATGTCATATGTCTGGTAGGTTCCTAATTGTATTAGTCACTACACCAATATGTCATGTGTCTGGTAGGATCTTTCTTGTGTTAGTCACTATACACATATGACATGTGTCTGATAGGATCCTACTTGTGTTAGTCACTACACCAATAAATCATTTATCTGGTAGGATCCTATTTGTGTTAGTCGCTACACCATTATGACATGTGTCTGGTAGGATCCTACTTGTGTTAGTCACTACACCAATATCACATGTTTCTGGTTGGATCATAGTTGAGTTAGTCTCGACAACATAATGACATGTATCTTGTGAGATCCTACTTGTGTAAGTCACTACACCAATATGTCATGTGACTGGTTGGATCCTACTTGAGTTAGTCACTACACCAATATGTCATGTGACTGGTAGGATCCTACTTGTGTTAGTCGCAACACCATCATGTTATGAGGCAGGTAGGATCCGACTTGTGACAGGCAATGCACCAATAACCATTTGTCTGGTAGGGTCCAAAGTGTATTAGTCACTACACCAATATGAAATGTGCCTTGTAGTATCCTAATTGTGTCAGTCACTACACAAATATGTCATGTGTCTGGTAGGAACCTACTTCAATAGTCACTACACCAATATGTCATGTGTCTGGTAGGATCCTATTTGCGTTAGACTCAACACCAATATGTCATGTGTCTGGTAGGTTTCTACTTGTGTTGGACACAACACCAATATGTCATGTGTCTGGTAGGATCGTTCTTGTGTTAGTCACTACACCAATATGTCATGTGTCTGGTTGGATCCTACTTGTGTTGGACACTGCACCAATATGAAATGTGTCTGGTAGGATCCTACTTGTGTTAGTCACTCCACAAATATGTCAGGTGTCTGGTAGGATCCTACTTCCTTAGTCACTACACCAATATGTCTGGTGTCTGGTAGGATCCTGATTGTGTTAGCCACTACACCAATATGACAGGAATCTGGTAGGTTCCTACTTGTGTTAGTCACGACATAAGTATGGCATGTGTCTGGAAGATTCCTACTTGTGTTAGTCAATACTCCAAAATGTCATGTATCTGGTTGGATCTTACTTGTGTTATTTACTACACCAGTATATCATTAGACTGGTAGGTTCCTACTTGTATTAGTCACTACACCAATATGTCGTGTGTCTGGTAGGATCCTACTTTTGTAAAACACTACACCAATATGTCTTGTGCTTGGTAGGATCCTATTTTTGACAGGCACTGCACCAAAATATCATGTGTCTGGTAGGATCCTACTTGTGTTAGTCTCTACAACAATATGACATGTATCTAGTAGGATCCTACTTGTGTTAGCCTCTACACCAATATGTCATGTGCCTGGTAGGATCCAACTTGTGTTAGATTCTACACCAATATGTCATGAGTCTGGTAGGTTCCTACTTGTATTTGTCACTACACCAATATTTCATGTGTCTGGTAGGATCCTACTTGTGTTAGTCACAGCACCAATATGACATGTGTCTGGTAGGATCCTACTTGTATTAGTCACTACAACAATATGTCATGTGTCTTGTAGGATCCTACTTCTGAGGGGCACTGCACCAATATGTCATATGTCTGGTAGGTTCCTAATTGTATTAGTCACTACACCAATATGTCATGTGTCTGGTAGGATCTTTCTTGTGTTAGTCACTATACACATATGTCATGTGTCTGATAGGATCCTACTTGTGTTAGTCACTACACCAATAAATAATGTATCTGGTAGGATCCTATTTGTGTTAGTCGCTACACCATTATGACATGTGTCTCGTAGGATCCTACTTGTGTTAGTCACTACACCAATATCACATGTTTCTGGTTGGATTATAGTTGAGTTAGTCTCGACAACATAATGACATGTATCTTGTAGGATCCTACTTGTGTAAGTCACTACTCCAATATGTCATGTGACTGGTTGGATCCTACTTGTGTTAGTCACTACACCAATATGTCATGTGACTGGTAGGATCCTTCTTGTGTTAGTCACAACACCAACATGTCATGAGGCAGGTAGGATCCTACTTGTGACAGGCAATGCACCAATAACCATTTGTCTGGTAGGGTCCAAAGTGTATTAGTCACTACACCAATATGAAATGTGTCTTGTAGTATCCTAATTGTGTCAGTCACTACACAAATATGTCATGTGTCTGGTAGCAACCTACTTCAATAGTCACTACACCAATATGTCATGTGTCTGGTAGGATCCTATTT
Source organism: Meconema thalassinum (assembly GCA_946902985.2). Taxonomy (NCBI): domain Eukaryota; kingdom Metazoa; phylum Arthropoda; class Insecta; order Orthoptera; family Tettigoniidae; genus Meconema; species Meconema thalassinum. The sequence continues at coordinate 914,540,797 of OX336388.2, forward strand.
GCGTTAGACTCAACACCAATATGTCATGTGTCTGGTAGGTTTCTACTTGTGTTGGACACAACACCAATCTGTCAGGTGTCTGGTAGGATCGTTCTTGTGTTAGTAACTACACCAATATGTCATGTGTCTGGTTGGATCCTACTTGTGTTGGACACTGCACCAATATGAAATGTGTCTGGTAGGATCCTACTTGTGTTAGTCACTCCACAAATATGTCAGGTGTCTGGTAGGATCCTACTTTCTTAGTCACTACACCAATATGTCATGTGACTGGTAGGATCCTGATTGTGTTAGCCACTACACAAATATGACATATATCTGGTAGGATCCTACTTGTGTTAGTAACTACTCCGATATGTCATGTATGAGGTAGGATCCTACTTGTGTCAGTCACTACTCAAATACGATTTGTTTGGCAAGATCCTACTTGTGTTAGTCACTACACCAATATGACAAGTGTCTGGTAGGATCCTACTTGTGTTAGCCACTACACCAATATGACATGTGTCTGGTAGGATCCTACTTGTCTTAGTCACTACACCAATATATTATGTGTCTGGTAGGATCCTACGTATGATAGTTCCTACACCAATATGACACGTGTAGGTTCCTAATTGTATTAGTCACTACACCAATATCTTATGTGTCTGGTAGGATCCTAATTGTGTCAGTCACTACACCAAAATGTCATGTAACGGGTAGGATCCTATTTGTGTTAGTCACTAAACCAATATGTTATGTGAGTGGTAAGATCCTACTTCTGACAGGCACTGCACCAATATGACATGTGACATGTAGGATCCTACTTGTGTTAGTCAATACACCAATATGTCATGTGTCTGGTATGATCCTGCTTGTGTTTGTCACTACACCAATATGCCATGAGGGCCGATATCCTAGATGTTAGGCCCCATAAAACAACAATTATCATCATCATCAATATGCCATGAGACTGGTAGGATCCTACTTGTGTTAGTCACTACACCAACATGTCATGTGCATGGTAGGATCCCATTTGTGTTAGTCACTACACCAATATGACATGTGTCTTGTAGGATCCTACTTGTATCAGTCACTACACAAATAAGACATGTGTCTGGTAGGATCCTTCTTCTTTAGTCAATACACAAATATGACATGTGTCTGGTAGGTTCCTGCTGGTATTAGTCACTACACCAATATGTCATGTATCTGATAGGATCCTACTTGTGTTAGTCACTACACCAATATGTCATGTGTCTGGTAGGATCCTACTTTTGTTTGCCACTACTCCAATATGTCGTGTGTCTGGTAGAATCTTCATTGTGTTACTCACTACACCAATATGACATGTATCTGGTAGGATCCTAATTGTGTTAGTCACTTCACCAATATGACATGTATCTGGTAGGATCCTACTAGTGTTAGTCACTACCCAAACATATCATGTGTCTGGGAGGATCCTACTTGTGTATGACACTACACTAATATGTCATGTGTCTGGTAGGACCCTACTTGTGTCAATCACTACACGAATATGTCATGTGCCTGGTAGGATCCTACTTTTGTTTGCCACTCCTCCAATATGTCATGTGTCTGGTCTGATCTTCGTTGTGTTACTCACTACACCAATATGACATGTATCTGGTAGGATCCAACTTGCATTAGTCACTACACATGTATGACCTGTGTCTGGTAGGATCCTACTTATGTTAACCACTACACCACTATGACAAGTGTCTCGTAGGATCCTACTTGTGTTAGCCACTACACAAATATGACATGTGTCTGGTAGGATCCTACTTTTGTTTGCCACTGCTCCAATATGTCATGTGTCTGGTAGGATCTTAATTGTGTTACTCACTACACCAATATGACATGTATCTAGTTGGATCCTACTTGTGTTAGCCACTAATCTAATATGTCATGTATCAGGTAGGATCCTTCTTGTGTTAATCACTACACCATTATGTCATGTGTCTGGGAGGATCCTGTTTGAGTCAGACCTTACACCAATATGTCATGTAACAGGGACGATCCTACTTGTGTCAGTCTCTACACCAATATGTCATGAGTCTGGTAGGATCCTACTTGTGTCAGACGTTACACCAATATGTCATGTAACAGATAGGATACTACTTGTGTCCGAAACGACACAAATATGTCATGTGTCTGGTAGGATCCTACTTCTTTAGTCACTACACCAATATGACATGTGTCTGGTAGGATCCTACTTGTGTTAGTCACTACATCAATATGTCATGTAACAGGATGTATCCTACTTGTGTCAGTCTCTACACCAATATGTCGTGTGTCTGGAAGGACCCTACTTTTGTTAGTCACTGCTGCAATATGTCATTTAACAGGTAGGATCCTACTTGCGTTAGTCACTACACCAATATGTCATGTAACGGGAAAGATCCTACCTGTGTCAGTCTCCACAACAATATGTCATGTGTCTGGTAGGATCCTACTTGTGTCAGACGTTACACCAATATGTCATGTAACAGGTTGGAACCTACTTGTGTCAGACACTACACCTAAATGTAATTTGTCTGGTAGGATCCTCCTTGTGTTAGTCACTACATCAATGTGTCGTGTGTCTGATAGGATCCTACTTGTGATCGTCACTACACCAATATTTCGTGTGTCTGGTAGGATCCTACTTGTGTTAGACACTACACCAATATTTAATGTGTCTGGTAGGATCCCACTTGTGTTAGACACTACACCAATATGTCATGTTTCTGGTAGGATCCTACTTGTGTTAGTCACTACACCAATATGTCATGTAACAGGATGTATCCAACTTGTGTCAGTCTCAACCCCAATATGTCGTGTATATGGAAGGACTCTACTTTTGTTAGTCACTCCTCCAATATGTCATTTAACAGGTAGGATCCTACTTGCGTTAGTCACTACACCAATATGTCATGTAACGGGAAAGATCCTACCTGGGTCAGTCTCCACAATAATATGTCATGTGTCTGGTAGGATCCTACTTGTGTCAGACGTTACACCAATGTGTCATGTAACAGGTAGGATCCTACTTGTGTCAGACACTACACCAATATGTAATGTGTCTGGTAGGATCCTACTGAAGTTAGTAACACTCACTACATCAATATGTCGTGTATCTGATAGGATCTTACTTGTGATAGTCACTACACCAGTATGTCGTGTGTCTGGTAGGATCCTACTTGTGTTCGACACTACACCAATATCTAATGTGTCTGGTAGGATCCCACTTGTGTTAGACACTACACCAATATGTCATGTTTCTGGTAGGATCCTACTTGCGTTAGTCATTACACCAATATGTCGTGTATCTGGTAGGATCCTACTTGTGTTAGCCACTTCACCAATATGTCATATGTCTGGTAGGGTCCTATTTGTGTCGGACTCTACACCGATATGTAATGTTCTGGAAGGATCCTATTTGTGTCAGACTCTACACCAATATGTCATGTATATGGTAGTATCCTACTTGTGTTAGTCACTACACCAATATGTCATGTGTCTGGTAGGATCTTTTTTGTGTCTGACTCTACACCAATATGTCATGTGTCTGGTAGGATTCTACTTGTGTTAGTCACTACACCAATATGTCATGAGTCTTGTATGATCCTACTTGTGTTAGTCACTACACCAATATATCATGTGTCTGGTAGGATCCTAGTTGTGTTAGTCACTACACCAATATGTCATGTGTCTGGTAGGAACGTACTTGTGTTAGTCACTACACCCATATGTCATGTATCTGGTAGGATCCTACTTGTGTCAGCCTCTACACTAATGTATCATGTGTCAGGTAGGATCCTTCTTGTGTTAGTCACTGCACCAATATGTCATGTATCTGATAGGATCCTACTTGTGTTAGTCCCTACACCAATATATCATGTGTCTGGTAGGATCCTACTTTTGTTTGCCACTACTCCAATATGTCATGTGTCTGGTAGAATCTTCATTGTGTTACTCACTACACCAATATGACATGTATCTGGTAGGATCCTAATTGTGTTAGTCACTACACCAATATGACATGTATCTGGTAGGATCCTACTTGAGTTATTCACTACACCAATATGTCATGTGTCTGGTAGGATCCTACCTTTGTTTGCCCCTGCTCCAATATGTCATGTGTCTGGTAGGATCTTCATTGTGTTACTCACATCACCAATATGACATGTATCTGGTAAGTTCCTAATTGTGTTAGTCACTTCACCAATATGACATGTATCTGGTAGGATCCTACTAGTGTTAGTCACTACCCAAACATGTCATGTGTCTGGGAGGATCCTACTTGTGTATGACACTACACTAATATGTCATGTGTCTGGTAGGACCCTACTTGTGTCAATCACGACACGAATATGTCATGTGCCTGGTAGGATCTTCGTTGTGTTACTCACTACACCAATATGACATGTATCTGGTAGGATCCTACTTGTATTAGTCACTACACATGTATGACATGTGTCTGGTAGGATCCTACTTATGTTAACCACTACACCACTATGACAAGTGTCTGGTAGGATCCTACTTGTGTTAGCCACTACACAAATATGACATGTGTCTGGTAGGATCCTACTTTTGTTTGCCACTGCTCCAATATGTCATGTGTCTGGTAGGATCTTAATTGTGTTACTCACTACACCAATATGACATGTATCTGGTTGTATCCTACTTGTGTTAGCCACTACTCTAATATGTCGTGTATCAGGTAGGATCCTACTTGTGTTAATCACTACACCATTATATCATGTGTCTGGGAGGATCCTATTTGAGTCAGATGTTACACCAATATGTCATGTAACAGGGACGATCTTACTTGTGTCAGTCTCTATACCAATATGTCATGAGTCTGGTAGGATCCTACTAGTGTCAGACGTTACTCCAATATGTTATGTAACAGATAGGATCGTACTTGTGTCCGAAACTACACAAATATGTCATGTCTTCAGTCACTACACCAATATGACATGTGTCTGGTAGGATCCTACTTGTGTTAGTCACTACATCAATATATCATGTAACAGGATGTATCCTACTTGTGTCAATCTCTACACCAATATGACGTGTGTCTGGAAGGACCCTACTTTTGTTAGTCACTGCTCCAATATGTCATTTAACAGGTAGGATCCTACTTGCGTTAGTCACTACACCAATATGTCATGTAACGGGAAAGATCCTACCTGTGTCAGTCTCCACAACAATATGCCATGTGTCTGGTAGGATCCTACTTGTGTCAGACGTTACACCAATTTGGCATGTAACAGGTAGGAACCTACTTGTGTCAGACACTACACCTATATGTAATGTGTCTGGTAGGATCCTCCTTGTGTTAGTCACTACATCAATGTGTCGTGTATCTGATAGGATCCTACATATGATAGTCACTACACCAATATGTCGTGTGTCTGGTAGGATCCTACTTGAGTTAGACAATACACCAATATCTAATGTGTCTGGTAGGATCCCACTTGGGTTAGACACTACACCAATATGTCATGTTTCTGGTAGGATCCTACTTGTGTTAGTCACTACACCAATGTGTCATGTAACAGGATGTATCCTACTTGTGTCAGCCTCAACCCCAATATGTCGTGTGTATGGAAGGACCCTACTTTTGTTAGTCACTGCTCCAAAATGTCATTTAACAGGTAGGATCCTACTTGCGTTAGTCACTACACCAATATGTCATGTAACGGGAAAGATCCTACCTGTGTCAGTCTCCACAACAATATGTCATGTGTCTGGTAGGATCCTACTTGTGTCAGACGTTACACCAATATGTCATGTAACAGGTAGGATCGTACTTGTGTCAGACACTACACCAATATGTAATGTGTCTGGTAGGATCCTACTGGTGTTAGTCACTACATCAATATGTCGTGTATCTGATAGGATCCTACTTGTGATAGTCACTACACCAATATGTCGTGTGTCTGGTAGGATCCTACTTGTGTTGGACACTACACCAATATCTAATGTGTCTGGTAGGATCCCACTTGTGTTAGACACTACACCAATATGTCATGTTTCTGGTAGTATCCTAATTGCGTTAGTCATTACACCAATATGTCGTGTATCTGGTAGGACCCTACTTGTGTCAGATGTTACACCAATATGTCATGTAACAGATAGGATCTTACTTGTGTCCGAAACTACACAAATATGTCATTTGTCTGGTAGGATCCTACTTCTTTAGTCACTACACCAATATGACATGTGTCTGGTAGGATCCTACTTGTGTTAGTCACTACATCAATATGTCATGTAACAGGATGTATCCTACTTGTGTCAGTGTCTACACCAATATGTCGTGTGTCTGGAAGGACCCTACTTTTGTTAGTCACTGCTCCAATATGTCATTTAACATGTAGGATCCTACTTGCGTTAGTCACTACACCAATATGTCATGTAACGGGAAAGATCCTACCTGTGTCAGTCTCCACAACAATATGTAATGTGTCTGGTAGGATCCTACTTGTATCAGACGTTACACCAATATGTCATGTAACAGGTAGGAACCTACTTGTGTCAGACACTACACCTATATGTAATGTGTCTGGTAGGATCCTCCTTGTGTTAGTCACTACATCAATGTGTCGTGTATCTGATAGGATCCTACTTGTGATCGTCACTACACCAATATGTCGTGTGTCTGGTAGGATCCTACTTCTTTAGTCACTACACCAATATGACATGTGTCTGGTAGGATCCTACTTGTGTTAGTCACTACACCAATATGTCATGTAACAGGATGTATCCTACTTGTGTCAGTCTCAACCCCAATATGTCGTGTATATGGAAGGACCCTACTTTTGTTAGTCACTGCTGCAATATGTCATTTAACAGGTAGGACCCTACTTGCGTTAGTCACTACACCAATATGTCATGTAACGGGAAAGATCCTACCTGTGTCAGTCTCCACAACAATATGTCATGTGTCTGGTAGGATCCTACTTGTGTCAGACGTTACACCAATGTGTCATGTAACAGGTAGGATCCTACTTGTGTCAGACACTACACCAATATGTAATGTGTCTGGTAGTATCCTACTGGTGTTAGTCACTACACCAATATGTCGTGTGTCTGGTAGGATCCTACTTGTGTTGGACACTACACTAATATCTAATGTGTCTGGTAGGATCCCACTTGTGTTAGACACTACACCAATATGTCATGTTTCTGGTAGGATCCTACTTGCGTTAGTCATTACACCAATATGTCGTGTACCTGGTAGGATCCTACTTGTGTTAGACACTTCACCAATATGTCATATGTCTGGTAGGGTCCTATTTGTGTCGGACTCTACACCGATATGTAATGTTCTGGAAGGATCCTAGTTGTGTCAGACTCTACACCAATATGTCATGTATCTGGTAGTATCCTACTTGTGTTAGTCACTACTCCAATATATCATGTGTCAGGTAGGATCCTACTTTTGTTTGCCACTACTCCAATATGTCATGTGTCTGGTAGAATCTTCATTGTGTTACTCACTACACCAATATGACATGTATCTGGTAGGATCCTAATTGTGTTAGTCACTACACCAATATGACATGTATCTGGTAGGATCCTACTTGAGTTAGTCACTACACCAATATGTCATGTGTCTGGTAGGATCCTACCTTTGTTTGCCCCTGCTCCAATATGTCATGTGTCTGGTAGGATCTTCATTGTGTTACTCACTTCACCAATATGACATGTATCTGGTAAGATCCTAATTGTGTTAGTCACTTTACCAATATGACATGTATCTGGTAGGATCCTACTAGTGTTAGTCACTACCCAAAAATGTCATGTGTCTGGGAGGATCCTACTTGTGTCAATCACTACACGAATATGTCATGTGCCTGGTAGGATCCTACTTTTGTTTGCCAATCCTCCAATATGTCATGTGTCTGGTAGGATCTTCGTTGTGTTACTCACTACACCAATATGACATGTATCTGGTAGGATCCTACTTGTATTAGTCCCTACACATGTATGACATGTGTCTGGTAGGATCCTACTTATGTTAACCACTACACCACTATGACAAGTGTCTGGTAGGATCCTACTTGTGTTTGCCACTACACAAATATGACATGTGTCTGGTAGGATCCTTCCTTTTTTGCCACTGCTCCAATATGTCATGTGTCTGGTAGGATCTTAATTGTGTTACTCACTACACCAATATGACATGTATCTGGTTGGATCCTACTTGTGTTAGCCAAACTCTAATATGTCGTGTATCAGGTAGGATCCTACTTGTGTTAATCACTACACCATTATGTCATGTGTCTGGGAGGATCCTATTTGAGTCAGATGTTACACCAATATGTCATGTAACAGGGACGATCCTACTTGTGTCAGTCTCTACACCAATATGTCATGAGTCTGGTAGGATCCTACTCGTGTCAGACGTTACTCCAATATGTCATGTAACAGCTAGGATCCTACTTGTGTCCGAAACTACACAAATATGTCATGTGTCTGGTAGGATCCTACTTCTTTAGTCAATACACCAATATGACATGTGTCTGGTAGGATCCTACTTGTGTTAGTCACTACATCAATATGTCATGAAACAGGATGTATCCTACTTGTGTCAATCTCTACACCAATATGTCGTGTGTCTGGAAGGACCCTACTTTTGTTAGTCACTGCTCCAATATGTCATTTAACAGGTAGGATCCTACTTGCGTTAGTCACTACACCAATATGTCATGTAACGGGAAAGATCCTACCTGTGTCAGTCTCCACAACAATATGTCATGTATCTGGTAGGATTCTACTTGTTTCAGACGTTACACCAATATGTCATGTAACAGGTAGGAACCTACTAGTGTCAGACACTACACCTATATGTAATGTGTCTGGTAGGATCCTCCTTGTGTTAGTCACTACATCAATGTGTCGTGTATCTGATAGGATCCTATTTGAGTTAGACACTACACCAATATCTAATGTGTCTGGTAGGATCCCACTTGTGTTAGACACTACACCAATATGTCATGTTTCTGGTAGGATCCTACTTGTGTTAGTCACTACACCAATATGTCATGTAACAGGATGTATCCTACTTGTGTCAGTCTCAACCCCAATATGTCGTGTGTATGGAAGGACCCTACTTTTGTTAGTCACTGCTCCAATATGTCATTTAACAGGTAGGATCCTACTTGCGTTAGTCACTACACCAATATATCATGTAACGGGAAAGATCCTACCTGTGTCAGTCTCCACAACAATATGTCATGTGTCTGGTAGGATCCTACTTGTGTCAGACGTTACACCAATATGTCATGTAACAGGTAGGATCCTACTTGTGTCAGACACTACACCAATATGTAATGTGTCTGGTAGGATCCTACTGGTGTTAGTCACTACATCAATATGTCGTGTATCTGATAGGATCCTACTTGTGATAGTCACTACACCAATATGTCGTGTGTCTGGTAGGATCCTACTTGTGTTGGACACTACACCAATATCTAATGTGTCTGGTAGGATCCCACTTGTGTTAGACACTACACCAATATGCCATGTTTCTGGTAGGATCCTACTTGCGTTAGTCATTACACCAATATGTCGTGTATCTGGTAGGATCCTACTTGTGTTAGACACTTCACCAATATGTCATATGTCTGGTAGGGTCCTATTTGTGTCGGACTCTACACCGATATGTAATGTTCTGGAAGGATCCTATTTGTGTCAGACTCCACACCAACATGTCATGTATCTGGTAGTATCCTACTTGTGTTAGTCACTACACCAATATGTCATGTGTCTGTTAGGATCTTTTTTGTGTCTGACTCTACACCAATATGTCATGTGTCTGGTAGGATTCTACTTGTGTTAGTCACTACACCAATATATCATCTAGTCTTGTAGGATCCTACTTGTGTTAGTCACTACACCAATATGTCATGTGTCTGGTAGGATCCTAGTTGTGTTAGTCACTGCACCAATAAGTCATGTGTCTGGTGGGATCGTACTTGTGTTAGTCACTACACCCATATGTCATGTATCTGGTAGGATCCTACTTGTGTCAGCCTCTACACTAATGTATCATGTGTCTGGTAGGATCCTTCTTGTGTTAGTCACTACACCAATATGCCATGTGTCTGGTAGGATCCTACTAGTGTCTGCCTCTACACTAATATATCATGTGTCTGGTAGGATCCAACTTGTGTTAGTCACTACACCAATATGTCATGTGTCTGGTAGGATTCTACTTGTGTCAGACGTTAGCCCACTATGGCATGTGTCTGGTAGGATCCTACTTGTGTCAGACGTTACACCAATATGTCCTGTGTCTGGTAGGATCCTACTTGTTTTAGTCACTACACCAATATGTCATGTGACTGGTAGGATCCTACTTGTGTTAGTCACTATACCAATATGTCATATGTCTGGTAGGATCCTACTTAGTGCATATTTATTTCTCCAGTTCTCCGTCCCTACCACTTTGATCTCCTTCTCAGGTTGGTTGGTTGGTTCCTTAGTCTAGGGGCTGCGGCAAGTCAGTCATGTAACCCCGTGTACATTTTGTGTGTGTAGAATTAGTCTGAAAACCGGTGTTAATTTTGATGGCTGTAGACTATTAGTGTGTGTGATATCTGTTTTTCAGGTAGATGGACTGCAGACGATAATTTTTTCTAGTAGTTCCTACTTTCGCCACTAAATGCTACCGTCAACGTCAGCTAGCTGCGTACGTGGCTAGTAATTGCCATCGCAGTCATACGTGATGGCGAACGCTGGAACTAATATAGCGTTATCAAACTAACCTACAATTTTTAGCTTCCACAACTTTAGTTAGTGGAATGAAGTTTTCGTACCATAAATCTATGACTTCCCATCCGATGGATGGCATACTGAGGAATTTTTAACGCTCTTAAAAATACGACGACTTCGGCCTGGTTTGACCCCGCGATCTTGAGCATAGAAATTCAGCATTCTACCAGGTACGCCACCGAAACCGCCAAGATACTCATCTCCGTCCAGTCCTTGCGTATTTCAACAACCATTTGGTTTCTGTTTTTCCACTTTTCTTCCCAGTTGTCTTTCATATCCTGCTAGTCAATCTCTCCATGTCCATCCTAATCATATGTCCAGCAATTCGTGCTCTTTTCATCCTTATTACTTCAGATATAGTCCTCAGTCGTATTATTTCCACAATACACAGCCTCATTTTGCCATCAATGCAGAACACAAAATTAGTAATAATTGCATGTAACATATTGTTTACTGTTACGTAACGGTAATTGTGAGAGGTTTACTTGTTCTTTTTAGAAGAGATTTACAACTGAAGAAACCGTGCCGACTCAATCGAAAATGACTCTTCAATGGTTAGGAGATACAAACACACTTTATTCTTATCGATCATGTTAGTAATAACATACGAACCAATTAATTGCAGGGGTGTACGATGGTCATCTGTCAGACAAGCTTGTGATCCCACCAGAAAATACTCTCCTGTAGGCAGTGGCGGCTGGCGGATATTTGCTCTGGGTGTTGCACTATTTTCATTAAGGTGGTACATGGGCACCAACAGGATTTTTCTGGGGGGGGGGGTGTATTATTTATTTCATTACCTATATGTCACTAGGTGATATTCACGCGTGATATTTTCGTTTCATTTCTTAGTAGGCTCATGCCATTCATTATTTGGCTGCTCTTAAACCGTTGGGTACATGGAATTTATACCATGAATGGGAGGAATATTTTTTTTTTAGTTCAGAGTTTTTGTCCATTGGAATTTGCTTTTCTTTGTGAATCATCGTCATAATTTTCATTTCCTAAAAACAGGCAAAAAATAGTTGTATCACCATGTATCGACAAAAATAAAAATCAAGCAGTTCATTAAAATGGCAATGTTAATCCAGTTCACCGATTTTTTTAAACTGAAGATATTCTCAAATAATCCAAAATTACTAAGTTAAATAAAACTGTGGAATTATCCCTACATCTAAATCATTTAACCATCAGTAACTTCAATTTAGGAAATAAACTGGTGTGACAATAAACAATCGAAATATCCTCGGGATTTAAGGGGGTGAGGGCACGGCCCCTCCCACTGCTTCCCCTCCCCGCCTCCTGCGGGCGCCCATGAGGAGATAGCGTAAGAGACTGCTTTATATCGGAGAAAACTGTATTCAATTGCGCGGTAAAACGGATGTAGGCTTACCTCATTCATAACGAATGCCGCAGTTCAGAGACATCATATTTTCATCGGATTAAATGGAATATAATTTAGTCTACATGAAAACCTTCACGAAAACAAAACAACGTAAGTTATATACGAGGGCCAGAACTGCGAGTGTCACAAGTATGCCCAACATTGCAAGACATAGCATCGGCAGTTGACAGAGCATCTCGGATGTCTCCGTCCGCGCCTGCGCCTCTGCTTCCTGGTTGCAGTCACCGGGCAACGACCAGCCGTGTTAACTGTTGGGATAGGGATTACTCGGTCTAGCATCTCTGCCATACCCTTCACTATTGAGATCTGGTCGGTGCTTGGGGCTGGCAACGACCAAACGGACGAGCGCTCCTAGACAGTTGGCGCGCTTCGCTTTCTCAGACAGTTCACAGTAACTTCTATAAGATTTCCTGCATTATTAAAGAACAGAATTATGAATTCCTATTCATATAAAAGAAAACATACAACTTTTATTACTAAAAATATTAGTATAGTATTAATTGTTTTTCGTGAATTAATCTGGTCGTTGTGCAACACTGCAACCTTTTAACCGGCCGCCACTGCTTGTAGGCCTTACTGTTTAACCTCTACCAGGATTCCCAAATCATCAGGCACGGTTCATGCACAATGTCACACCTTTGCCTCGTCTACACCGGGTGAGTTAGCCGTGGACGTTGTGGCGTGGCTGCAGGCAGTCGCTCACATCCGGGAGGCGATAAGGTTCGAATCCCCCCACTGGCAATCTTGAAGATGGTTTTCTGTGGTTTCCCATCTTCCATCCTGGCAAATGCCGGGGCTGGTCCCAAACTATAGGCCACAGCCACTACCTTCCAATTCTTTGTCCTTACATTCATCCCCAGAGTACACTCCACACGCGACGGTACTTGTAGCTCTCCCATGGGTGTCCGCATAGAAGCAGCTACGAACTTTGGCGAGCCGAACATGTCCTCGAACACTGACTGCACTAAGAAAAAGCCATACTCTTAAAGAAAACCTCATATACAAAAGTCTAAAGATCGCCATTGATTAATTGTCCTGTGTACCTTTTTTTTGTTTTTTACAGGGCAACTATGAACTATATAGGATCCCCATTCATTTGGGTTGCCTACCCAGCGCACTGATGTGGTATTCTCGCCAACGAAACGTTTTCTGGAGAGTCGTTTATATTCTCAAGGATGACACTGAACCTATCGGATGCTGGTCAATTGAATTCCGTACATTCCTAGTTTTTGGTACTCATCGTCGTTCATAGCTTCTTACCAAAGGTGATATCAAATAAATCAATGAACAAAGCAAATTAATGTGTTTTATTCATATTATCTTTCATATCTCATCAATATGGTACAACTCAGTCTACAAGATAAGGATGTATTATGTAAATCTTATTGTGATCAAAATAACCTAACAATATGACAGGTGTGGAGGACAAGAAGCTGAATATCTTTCACTTATTTCTCTATGCATTTCTGTCTTCATGTTTGTGTTTTAATGTCTTGGCGACCTCTCCTTGTTAATGTAAAACAAAGTCCCCGATTTTTGGATGTCACGGGTAATCTCGAGAACCACTTGATAGATTTTGATGCGGCTTTCACTATTCTGTAAAGGTAATGTCGAGGAAGATTTCTGTAGAAAATAGTTTATTTATGATCAAAGCGAGCCAAGCAGTAACGTTTTTATATTTCAGTAAAAAGGTCGAAAAAAGAACCTGGCGTCCATGCGCTTTTTAAGCAAACCGTTAAAATATCAGTATACTGAACCCTGATAAGAAACTTTATATGAGACTCTTTCTCGGGATGGTGTACGCTTCATAAATGAGGTTGCTAAAATACGTTTCTTAACAGGTGCAAGGTAACATAGCCTAAATATACGGCGGAAAGAACAGAAAGTGAAGCCAAAAATAAACAAAACAAATTTAATTCCAGAACAAATAAACAACAATAAGAAAACACTCCCTTAAATCTACAACCAAAATGGCATCAGAATAAACTCAAATAAACTATATCTCCCAGAGATTTTCAAACAATTTTAGGACCGGAGATACGGCCTGATTATACTACAACTCATGTGTGTGCGTGGTGTGATAAAGCATGCAATATGGTGTGAATACTTGATACGCGATTTGGGTGCTATCATGCGACAGCCGGCAGGATACAAATCCGTATCTGAGATAGTCTAGCGATGGGAATGAAAACAATGACAAAATATAAAAATACATTACCGACACTCGCTAAATTTAAATAATTATAACAAGGATTTCCGCTGAAATCTGGCCCAAATGTGCCCACAGCACAACAAGGTTGCCTCAACACAGGACTTCAAAAATAGTTACAAGAATGATTAAAGTGACCACGACTAAAAAAAAATGACTGCATGTCATTTTACCAAATTATCTACACAACAAGGTGTCAAAGTAATCAAAACTATCAATGAATATGAAAAACACACAAAATAAATGCTCAACAGCATACAATAAAATACTAGAGAAATATTTCATTTGAACGCGACACATGAAAATATCGCACAGGCCTGGATAACTTGGCCCTTAATATTATATCAGGCTTTAAATGAACAAGCAAACTATAGTTAACAGACTGGGTCAATGGCAAGGCCGTTCTCCCTTCTCTAATTATTGTCCTGTAATACCTAAGATCAGCGCTCGGTGTGGATCCGCCTTATGACCTGTCAAAATCACCCTCGTGTCAACAACATCCCAGGCCAGCATTAACGCATAAACATTTTGATACAATATCAGAACTGATAATGTTAATGTTTCTAGACACACGGTCTATTCTCAAAATTATAAAGTTCGAAGTTTAAATTAGACTCGGTTCCCAATGGGGACCACAAAAATATCAATCATCTCACGTTATACAGAAACTGAAATAGAACGACGTGTAAGTAGCTCAAGCTACATCAAAGAAAAGACAAGAATTACGTGTAACCTCTCTCAGCTACAGTATACCAGAAATTGAACAAGTTCGCTAGCACAGACACCTAATTTATACAGATCTGGCAAACGGAACTAGGGAAGGGACTATTAAATCACAATAAAATCTAAGGAATTGGTGCACAGGCTTGCGGGTGGTATCAAAGATCTTCTTTTTTCATTTAGGTTCCAGCTCTGACTTGCGGAATTAAATCCCGTCGTGAATTAATCCAATACAGCTTTCCCTCGCATTTTGATAGCACGCGTTCTTCCCTCCAAAGGTGGCTTGGTCCATTATGATTCGCAGATTCATATTCAATATCGTTGCAGTAGACACATAGCTCCACCCCTCCTGTCGTCATAATTGTATCTCTTTCTCTCTAGCCCGCTCAGAGCGCTCTTCGTCTTACTTGGCGAACAAAGGGTCATGAGTCATTAAGGTTGCCTAGCTTTCCGTTCAGTAACCTCGCTTCCAAGAAATATTTAAATATATCTCCCTTGTCTCAACTCGACCAAATCTTGCCACATCAAGTGCTCACATCCTTCAACTTGACTGCAGACACTAAGCAGTATATAAAATAAAATATGAAAAATTATTCTATGATAATAGGAATTAGGGTTCAATACTATGAGTGTAAGAATTGTTCAGCATGAAAAATTCTACAAAAAAGTCCTTGAGAGCATATCTCTATCTTCGATACATCGCCCACTACAAGTGTTTTTAGTTTGGACGGGAGAGGAATTTGTGTCTCATGCACTTCGCCCTTCTTAAATTTCGTCTGACAGGAATTCCTTGCACATTCACAACTGGCACCTCCCGCAAGGAGTGTGTGTTTGGAATGTGGAAATAGTGCTACCCAATAGGATCCCAGAGGATATCATTCGAGAGACGATACTAGCCATAAAATCTAAGTAATGGAAAACACCAGAGTCTAATAACTTTATAATATTGTTTTAGATCCCTTAGTTGGGGGTAGTTAGATCTAAAACGTATGTGTTAATGTACCAATTTATAAAGTGATGCCTAGGAGGGGGTAGCTTCCCGTAGCTGGGTAAGCTGACCAGTGTAGAGTGTTGTTTAGTGTTAGGATGGTAGGGGATGCTCCTATGAAGACGTAAGTGTAACTCGGGGGATGAACCTCCGTGTACAGGTTAATGTACTAGCCTCTCAGCTGGTTGGAGAGAGTTATATAACCGACGTGCGTGCGTCAGCTATCTTGGCGGCTCGCTGCTTAGGCAGTCGGGCCGCTGCGGGAAGTACAATGAAGCTTGCGCTAGCAACTATTTGGCTACTATTGTCACGGACAATCGTGACGGGAATCAGGAAGGGCGTTAGGACGTAAAGAGGCGTGTAATTAGTAAGACAGGTGTAGTGTACCGACCAAGTATTTATTGGTCAGTGGATATGGAATCGTGAGTCCCTTTTAGGGGAATGTAATAAATGTTATAAGTTTAAGTGTTCAAGTTTGTGGAGTAGGTTACAAAATATAGGATCTCTGAACACTTCACTGATACTCACCTGGTGATAGCAGCTTGCAGTGGAGCCTTCGGCGACACACGGTATGACAGATAATAGAGAGAGGGCCCTGTCCTCCTTAAGGCCTTCCTCTTATAGGCTTTGCTGTTGTACTGTCAGCATTCCATTGGCATAGCTGCCCCAGATAGTTATAGTGTAGGTGTTTATGAGTGTGAGGCAAGTGTTTGGCAAGCCTTCCAAGCTGGTCGGCTGCCCTTGCTGTGTAAAAGATGTTGTTCTGGACTTATGAGATTTGCCAGTTAGGGGTGGTTTTAATAGATGATGGGGGGTGGCTTCCAGGGGGTGCAGACCCATGGGGGACTGTACAAGCCTCTTCCTCTGTTTAGTTCGCGTCCCCGCGAACGGGAACGGAACGTGGAGTTGGGGTGTTGATGTAGTAGGTCGTAGTGGAATCTTCCTTGTATCTGATCTTCGTTTCTTCTGTTCCGTGTAGAGGTCGTGATGGCGTGTTGATGTAGCGATGTCGTGTAGGTGTGAGATCAGCTCGTGTTCAGAGGGGTGGGTTTTGGGATATACATATACATTTGACATTCTAAAACAGTGCATAAGAAAAAAATTGACATTGAAATATTGAAAAATTCCACAAAAAAATACATGGTTTTTATAATATATTGTTGTTGTGCAGGGAGGAAAAAACCCAGGGCTGGACGGGTGATTGTGCCGTCCGGCTCTGTCTTGGGGAAAAAATTGCTCCCTGCAATGTGAAAGATGGAAGAAGATAGAAAAAATAGATGTTCCAGGGTATAAGTTAAAGGAAATATTTAAAATATGTTTATTGAGTTGGGATGAAGCGGAACACCTTTACAAATTGGGACGTTAGAAGAAAGAAAATGAAAAAAACAAATCATAAACATGGTGTACATGTGTGTGACATGAATATGTATGTTCACAATGTGTGGCATCATAATTTTGTGTGTAGTGCCTTTGAACAATATTACCGTATTTTGTATTACACTATATTACATTATATACTTATATATATCTATGTTAATTATTAAGTATGCTATATCTAGACGGCCGTGTCTATTGTAACTTGCGTGCACGCGACCTTTGGTATTTATGTGCCGTCCCACGGCTAATCCTATCCGGCCGTTTCCCGGTGTAGTTCAGTGGTCGTGCCGCTGATATGTACCCTTACTTTGTGAACCATTCTCTGTGGGCGAATGCCTTCATACTTGACAGTGAGAGTCGCCACCACAGATCGGTTGCGCCCTCATTGCCGTATGTTGCGTCGCATCTTTGACGCTTTATGTTCTTTGTTTATGTCGATCTGTCAGCAAGCCTGATACCCCACAGGTATCAACCCTGCTGTTCAGATTTCTGGAGTGTAGCTGTAAAAAAATGGAGGTGTATATGTTGGGTTATGTGAGGATGAATGAAAATGAAAATCCACAGCCTGCTTCCAGTCTCGGACCGGGTCAGGAATGGAATGAATGAAGCCCCCATCTAGCGGCGAGGATATGAACAGTGCCGGCTGCCGAGGCCTGACGCACTCCTCTGGGGCATTGATTAAATGAATGTCAGATGAAATGAAATGATAGTGGAGAGTGTTGCTGGAATGAAATTTTGACAGGGAAAACCGGAGTACCCGGAGAAAAACCTGTCTGCCTCCGTTTTGTCCAACACAGATCTCACATGGAGTGACCGGGATTTGAACCACGGACCCAGCGGTGAGAGGCCGGCGTGCTGCCGCCTAAGCCACGGAGGCTTGTGAGGATGAATACGAATTGCAAATACAAATTAGAGCGTAAAGGTGGTACACAATAATATCATGGCACAAATAACATGCTACTGCTGTATGGCAGTGAAATCATAGTCACCAGAGCCATATTCCTGGTGACGACGCCTTAAAAATGGAGAGGTAAAAAAAACATATGAATATTGCATATTCCTGTGTCAGTGTGTTCACTGGCTGAAGCTCTTTTTCCCCTGAAAAAAATTAGCATGATTAGTGTTAACCTGTGGCCATTATTAATGTCATGTTCTCTTTACACATGATTGTTTTACTTGATGCATGAACGGGCTTACCCTACACGTTGCCGTAATGTTTTTTCTTACTCTCGAAGTGTTTATATTAGTCTTAGTTAACCTAGTTAATCTAACTTAATGTATTATCGGGCTTACCCTGATGACGGGTTTGTCATCATCAGGTGCCGAGCGGCGTTATCTTAACACTATTTATCTTAATATGTTGTCGGGCTTACCCCGGTAGCGGAATTTTAGTTACCGGGTGCCGAGCGGCGTTATCGTAACACTATTTATCTTAACATGTTGTCTGGCTTACCCCGGTAGCGGAATTTTAGTTACCGGGTGCCGAGCGGCGTTATCTTAACACTATTTATCTTAATATGTTGTCGGGCTTACCCCGGTAGCGGAATTTTAGTTACCGGGTGCCGAGCGGCGTTATTTTAACACTATTTATCATAATATGTTGTCGGGCTTACCCCGGTAGCGGAATTTTAGTTACCGGGTGCCGAGAGGCGTTATCTTAACACTATTTATCTTAATATGTTGTCGGGCTTACCCCGGTAGCGGAATTTTAGTTACCGGGTGCCGAGATATTTTATCTTAATCTAAAAAAATGCCTTAATTGTAAAACTATGCTGTATATACAAGCCGAGTGGACTTTATTCTAAAGCCGAAATGTGCTGTGCCCTATTTTAGCAACAGCGCTTGTTGAATTTGCTTACATCTAAGTGACCTTAAAAATGGCACTGTGACTTAAGTACTAAAATTTATATGGAGGCTGTCCGTTCGATTTCTCTTGCGGGGGTGCATCTTTGGGCTTCATGTAAATGGTGGCCTAGAGCCGGTGATGCTGCTGGGATGCTTCTACAATGAGTGGACGGGGGTAGTTATTTCCCGGGATTGCAAAAATTTTAACAAAGTGTCATGCAGGTTTAATAATAATAACCCTCGGTATATGGGCGGGATATTCCATGCATGTATCTGGATATGAGGCGTACGCGCTCTCATGTAAGGATAAGTATCGGTCAGTGTAAAATAATATTATGTCCCTTTCATGCGGGATTATTTAATTTAAAAAATGGTCAGTATATAAATTTGGCCTCATCTCTTACTTGGAGATGCGCATTACGCTTAATTGTCGTTTTCCGACACACCCCTAATATTCAGGTGCTAGCATTGAGATCCAGGGCGTAGTAAGCCCTCTCTTTAAACGCATGAAGTCTATCAACCCCGGTGTATATTTTGTCATGTAGTGTAGCTGTTTTTATCGTGTCTGTATGTCTGTGTTGGTTAATGTTGTAATTGGGAAGGTTATGGAAGGGGAGTAAGTTATTAAAATGGTAGCCTGTGGGTGGTATATTGGTAATCCCGCTGGGATTATCCACCTATGCTCCTGTCATCCTCCCTTGGTCCATGTCTGCTTTCTATCCGCTTTTTGGGATAGTAAAGTGTGGTGACGCTGTGACGTCACGGCCTAATCTGTTCTCCCATTTGTAGTGTTAATGTAGCAAGTGATCGTAGTGTGCCTGGCCATGTCCTGATTGCCTGTAATGATTTTTTAGAAATAAAGTCGAGAAAAGAAGTTATTAGGGGGAGGTCTTGTTCCCTCAGGGTCCCTGTCTGTATTCGCCCCTGATTAGTGAGCGCGTGTGTGTGTGGGACTATGTTCCGCTACGCCATGCGGGCGGGAGGCCTGTTATCGGCTAAGTCCTATCGTGTATCGCGTGTCTGAGTGTCAGATGGCGCGTGCAACTTATCAACATCTTTGCAGATATGTCCCTGTGGCCCTAAGATAAGTCCGGCTTATTACGTCTGTACATTGCTAAATGTCACGACTGTTGTTGCAGTGCTGAAAAATGTATGGCATGATGATTGGTTTGTGTTTGTGATTTCATGGTCACTTCCGATATAACAATAGTGTCTGTCGTCGGCAGTGTTGCAATGCGGCGGAATCTGCAAGTCAGTATTGCGTCATGTAATGCTTTCATTTGTTTGTGTACATGAAGTCTCTGACATTGCGTATGTCGCTTGTCGGAACGTGACTTTTTCTCAGTATGTGAGTGTTGTCACTGTCTGGGGTTCCGGGCGGGCCAATGTGTCAATTCGTCCTATTTTTTGCTAGTACTGTTGTGTGGACACTATTCCATAAGACTTTTTGCCTTATGAAATTTCTATACATGTGTCTGGGAAATCTATTTCCTATGTCTGGTGTAATCGAAATTTTTGCATGGTGTTTGACCGGAGGAAATGTGGTATTACCTGTTTATGTACTTGTATGGGCCAATTTCGGTGTAGTTGGGAGTCTGTATAGTTGTTTTCCACGGTGTCCGATTTTTATTGGGCATTTGGACCCGCAATTTCATGTAATTCTCTGTGTTCTATGTCTGCGTTGTCTGTTGGTTTTGAGCGCCCCTTGTATGTATTTTGATTGTGTTTTTCGTACCAAAAATACCATTGGTTAGTTAGTTTTTGGTACGAGTGTGTTGTGTGGTTATGAGTTCGGACCCGGCTTGCTGTAAGGACCTGGTATTACGATATCTGTGCCGTATGTACTATGGCACACGCATCGTGTATTTAAGGCATGCGGATAAAAATACGCTTTGGCGTGAGAAGTTTGGACCTTTTTGAATTCTCCTCGTAGTGTAATTTTGGAAGTTATGGGGTTCTGGACTTGGCATGAATGAAGGTGTATGTCCCAGCTCAGCCTGGAGTGCTCTCAGTCTGTGTGTGCCAGCAAAGGTTGCCCACGCGGAGTGTGTTATCGCTGAGTGCGGCAGTATTGAATTACAATGGCGTGTGCACTCACTTGTTACTTGTCTGGCTCTGTTCATGTTTCCAGCACGTGTATGTGTGTGAATTTGATTGCCCGTTCTCTTGTTGTGATCATGGCTTTCCGCCATGTAAAAGAACTTTTCACTGAATACATTCATTTCCCCAAGTTTTATGTTAATGTAGCGTGGGTCGAATATATCCCTATTAATGGTACTAAATGTCGTTATGCACGAGTGTCTCCGGGCCACTAGTCGCGTGTTTGGTGACTAGGTGTCGGAGGTGATTTGATTGTTTTCCGCGTGTGAATATCTGTTAGTGTAACTGTCCCTTACTTTCCTATCCTGCAACTGGATAGTTACCCGACCTTACCTTCCTGGTATTCAGGAGGTTACGGGTTCGAGACCGTCTTTGACCAGGCTAATTATTTCTGGTGCCATTTTAGGCTGTGTCTCCGGGCCAGTTGTGTTAGCGTATTAACTTGTCATGTGGCAATGTGAATTGGCTGTGTGCCATCCAAAAATATGTAGGCTTTCCCAAAGTCTGGGATTTTCACCCTATGGTGTTTGTGTTTTAGCTTGCATGTTGTTATGGAGGCGAGAGAAAGTCATGTCATAGGCAGTGTAATGTGTCACGTATGCCTATGGATTAAATACATACAGTTCAACTTGGCTAACTTTCCTTTCTCGGGATTAGTGAAAGAGGCAAAAGAAAAAAAATAAGTTATGCAACGCTCCGAATTAAGAGAGCACTTTGAAAAGAGTAGAGAAAATATATTATATCCCGTCTGCGCAATGCTTTATGCTTATCAAAGCGGGTTGCCAGGCAGCGGTAATCTGTAAAGATTGTGTCGTAATAAATGCCAAAATGTTTAAAAATGAAAAGTAGGACCTGAGTGTACTATCCACCTATTTGGTGACGTTAGTACGACAGTAATTCTAGTTACGTCTCAGGGGAATCTACCACTTTTGAAAAATAGTTTGAGATTCTTAATTCTTGCTACGTTTAGGGCTCTCGCCCGTCACAAGAGAATCTATCAAACTGTGGGACCGGAACATAGAACATTTAGTCATTTCTACTTAGAAAGACCCGCCTAAGCTCTATGCAGTGGTTTGTTGCTTAAGCTGTGTTCGGAATAGCTCTCTGAGGACCTAAGCCGCGTGGCCCATTTATTGGATTCCGCTTGGCTCTGCATATTAAAAACTTTGCATTGTCCAAAATATGTCCTCAATTAGTCACGATTATAAGCAATTGGAGGTCTAATAAAAAAATGCTAGGGGCCAAAAAAAACCACGAAGAATTTTGAATTATACACTTTTGATGTAGCCATGTTCCACTGTATATACGTGAAAAATGTGCAGTTTATGTTTGTGAGTCTCTGTGTGTCTATTATCGTATTTCTCATGTGTAAACGAGCCTACGTGTATCTATAATAGTGGTGCAAGTGATATTGGTTTATTTTGTACTCCTGGTGAAGGTCGTTATCCCTGTCCGACCGTCCTTGGTCTGAAAGGTGAATACTTTCGCCCTGTTACTAGGGCATAGGCCCCTGAAACCAGGGCTGGCATGCGAAACGAAATGCATTATCAATTTAATTTAGCGTCGCGAAATGAAATTGTTCAATGGAATAACATTTCGCTCCTGGCGCGAAATGATATTTGTTACAGACTTTTAATTTCGCTCCTGGCGCGAAATTATATTCATTACGGACTTTTAATTTAGCTCCCGGCGCGAAATGATATTTGTTACAGACTTTTCATTTCGCTCCTGGCGCGAAATTATATTCATTACGGACTTTTAATTTAGCTCCCGGCGCGAAATGAAATTCGTTACAAACTTTTAATTTCGCTCCTGGCACGGAATTAAATTCATTACGGACTTTTAATTTAGCTCCCGGCGCTAAATGAAATTTGTTACAGACTTTTAATTTCGCTCCTGGCGCGAAATTAAATTCATTACGGACTTTTAATTTAGCTCCCGGCGTGAAATGAAATTCGTTACAGACTTTTAATTTCGCTCCTGGCGCGAAATTAATTCATTACAGACTTTTAATTTCGCTCCTGGCGCGAAATAAAATTTGTTAACGACCATCAATTTCATTCCCGGCATTTAGTCCCCCCCCCCCCCCCCTCCGGCCTGAAATTAAAATGCATGGAACATTTCATTTTGTTTCTGAAATGGAATCTGTTTCTTTTCTTCCCCGAAAGCTTTATTTGTTCCCGCGTTCTACACCTAGCCACCATCTACATTCGTCCCTACCACCCCATCCCCAAAGACTGCATTACCCACGTGTCTGAAGTCTTCCCCCATTTAATTCTAATGGCCGACCTCAACCTTCATTCCCGTTCGGCCCTAGAACATCATAGCTTAGACATCTACCTACGTCACATTGACGCCACCCTCGTCTCTCTCCCAGAATCTACCCGTCCTTCCTCCAATACCACCCCGACGCAGTCATTGCTCATAACTCCCTCCTCCATCTGTTTGACGTGTCTGTCCTGCCACTCAAAGGAGGTGATCATGCCCTCGTTTTACTCAACTTCCCTCTTCCCCCACTACCACCTCCCAGGATGGTCCAGAATTTCTGCACAGCAAACTGGCAGGAATACCGCGCCTACGTCAACAATCACCTCCGTGCGGACCATCTCCCACTGGATAACCAGACGACGGTCGACGCATATACTGCACACATAGATACTATACTACGACTAGCCTCCCAGGTAGCCATCTCCCTCATTCCAACGAGCCCGTGCACTACATTTGAGTCGTCCAGTTGCAAAAATCGTTTAATCCACTTGTGAATAAGGATCATGTCGTAAAATTATTTATTTAATTATTTTATTTATTTTACCTCATTTTATTTTGTTTTATTTTATTTTGCTTTATTTTGTTTTGTTTATTTTTTGTTTTACTTTATTTCGTTTTATTTTGTTTTAAATTGTCTTGTTTTATTTGTTTTATTTTGTTCTTGTTTTTATTTTGTTTTGTTGATTTTGTTTTATTTTGATTTCCCAGAAAACAAATGCAAAACCAAAAACACAAAACACGAAGTAAAATGCTAAATTCAAACACAAAAGCAAAAGCAGAATAAAAAAGAAACACAAACCAAAAAGCAAAATTCAAAAACAGCAAAAGCAGAAAACAAACACAAAACCAAAACAAAAAAGACGAAGCAGAAAGCAAAAGCAGAACAAAAAAAGCAAAATCAGAAAACAAGAAACATAAAGCAAAAAGCAAAATTCATAAAAGCAAAAGCAGAAAACAAACACAAAACAAAAACAAAAAAGACGAAGCAAAAAGCAAAATTCAAAAACAAAAGCAAAAGCAGAAAACAAAAACAAATAACATAAAGCAAAATTCAAAAAAGCAAAAGCAGAGCACAAACACAAAACCAAGAAAGAAAAGCAATAAGTCAAATTCAAAAGCAAAAGCACAAAGCAAACACAAAAACACCAACCAAAAGTTGAAAACAACAAACACAAAAGATACGTGAGGCAAAGTCCAGAGAAACGTTTCTCATGAAAATGATCCTTATTCACAAGTTGATTAAACGAGTTTTGTAACTTGACGACTCATTTGCATTTGACTGTTGGCACAGGCTAGAGTAAAATGTGGCTTTTCACCGATGTCTCAGTCTTACACATGGCTGTGATTATATGGAAGCTACAGAGGTATGGGTGGTGCTTAGTAATTAAATTCGGGGCAGTCAGTGCCTGTGGATGCTGTGAAGGGTTCTACTCATAGGGTTAGTACTGCTGTTCTGACTCAGTGAGGAAAGCAATGGCAAACTACCTCACCCCCCATCTTGTCTAGTACGCCTCACTATAGCGCTGCCTTGAGTTTTTGTGGGTATCCACCCACATAACCTACCGGCGGTACTTTTTGAGGATCCAACCAGCCTTCGGGCTGACTACCTAACAGACAGACGTCAGGACGCAGGGGCGGCTGGCTCTAACGGGCCAGTGGGTCAGGGCCCTCCTTACCATTAACCTGCATTAGTAATTCATTTTTTAATCCTTAACGCTCGAAATACTGGCCGAGTTGTGCGCTCCTCACTTTGAAAATGTACCAGAATGTTTGAATAACGCGCTACATATCTTGTCCCGTAGTTCGCCTTGCTGCGGGCTACTCGGGGCCCAGGCCTTACGGGGCCCAAGACTCCATTCAACTACAAACAAGGAGAGGTCTATTGCGCGTGCGCGCAGACGCTCTTCAAACGTCGCCTATGGGCCCAGAGATTGCGAGCCCACGGTTACAAGAAGGAATAACAATTGGAGCAGTTGTATGAGCTCTGGAGAGAACGTTGGAATGCAGCGGAAATGCTGAACTGCTACGTTCAACTCGAACTTACAACATCTATGGCCATACCCTGACCCTTTCCTCCCCTTCTTACGATGCTGTTTGAAATGATTCGCAAGACGACCACTAGATGGCATACAGGTCACAACCCGGGTGTCATTAGTCCAAAGTTACGTAAAACGAAAACGAAGGAAAGAATACTTTAAATGGTGCAGTGACAAAATCATTCATACCTACTGTCGACCAAAGTATTATGTGCACTCGAGTTTGAAGGTTGTTTGTGAAGTAACCAATAGACCTACATAAAATCCAATAACATCATAATTTTCGTCGTTTTATTTTACGTTAGTTCAGCGGTTCCCAAACTTGTTTCCCTCCCGTACCCATTTTACATATTTATCTAAAATAGTACCCACTAAATAGTAAACTTTTAAAACGTTTAATATTTTAAGGGCAATATGTACATTACAGTACTTAATTAAAACATTAATAGTAAAAATTAACTTACAACTATTTATAACTTATTTTTATGAATAGAGTATTACTAATATTTTTAATTTATTATTTGTTTGCTGTTAGTAACTTATACATTTCATTTCAATAAAATGCTAAATATAATTTCCAATTTTACTTTTATTTACCTTTAGAGATGAAGATGTATAAACATTTAGCTGAGGAAAATAAACAATTAAAGTACCGTACATAAGATTTTTTTAATTTTGGTTTTATTGATAGCCAATTAATTCTAGCGATTAGTTTGGCAAGAAAGGCAAATCAAGACAATAGCAGTGCAGTGGTGAAAGTGACTGGGTTTGGGGTAGGATGAGAGCATTTACCTTGACGTGCGTGAATAAGACGGCACTGCGCGCCTGTACATTACGACTGACACGTTCGATGGGAACATGGCGGCCGCCATTACCGTCTATTTTTGGCGTACCCCTAACCGGTTCATTGCGTACCACCAAGGGGTACGCGTACCCCAGGTTGGGAACCGCTGCGTTAGTTCATGTAGGTTTGGAATTTTTAATTAATATTTTAATATTTTTTTATCGCAGTTGGAACACAAAAAGTGCACGTTTTTAAGCGTGTTTCAACCATGCGTCACATTTAAGAATTATTATCTCAAAAACCTGTCATCAGATCGAATCCAAATTTTAACACAATATACATTGGAGTGTTGTATAACTGGTTTATTAATTTCAAAATTTTGTGTCCAAGGAACAAAGTTGTTATCATTTTTGTATGGTAACATTTTCTCGGCTCGGGGTGGTTGGAAAATGTAGTTCTTGGTCGGATTGGAATCCTTATACATCGAAGGTTATGCTGTGTGATTGTGAAATACGTAAATTAATTCACTTATTTTATATCAGTTTGTATTTGTAGGGGGAAATAACACATGGTTCACCAGCTAGCCGCTCCGGTAAAAGCTGTACAGCGTTGCCGAAATGGAGCCCATCACGCATCTTGGAGCACCTCGCTGGACTTTCATTGTAATGGAACATGCTGTTAAAAATAAATAAATAAATAAATAAATAAATAAATAAATAAGGTTGTGTAAAGAGGTCTGTTTTGGAGTTCTGTGACAAGTGTTACCAATTAATTATTTTTTTCATCTAGGTCGAGAGTTTTTGACAAATGTCTTAGTGATAGGCTATTATAAATTTGGAATTAAATAGCGATTTAGAGGATCATTTAAATTATATTAAATGTAGAACATAACATTTTCCCTAATGAGACACAATTTAATGGATATTGGCAAACACCTAGCGTGCTAGCTAGTAATTTTACTGTGCATGATAATTTATTTGGTGTGCCCTCCCAAACTCTAAGACCACCAGCCGCCGCTGACTTTGAACATCGTACAGAACATTATTTATGTTCGACCCTGACTATTATGTATCTGAAAACTGTATCATAATGAGACTCATTATAACATTATTTTTCATTACGATACAGTTTCTCCCACCAATCAGAGCTCAAGAAACAGTCGTTTGACCAATTAGATAATTAGATGCGCTGAGTACCACGGCCTTCTAATGTAAATCACACTGCCTTGCCTAGTGTAATACACACATCAAAAAAAGTTTTGCATCACCTCGGTTCCAAGAGTTCCGGAACCTTTAAATACAAAGGGAATAGAGATCAACACAAACAACATTTCAGCTCGTTTTATTGCTCATGAGACCCACACATTGCATGTTGTACCATCATACAGCTAGACTTTCAGCATTTGTGGTCCAGATTGCAGTACACACCACTACCTCTAATACCCAGTAGCACGTCCTCTTGCATTGATGCATGCCTGTATTCGTCGTGGCATACTATCCACAAGTTCATCAAGACACTGTTGGTCCAAATTGTCCCACTCCTCAACGACAATTCGGCGTAAATCTCTCAGAGTGGTTGGTGGGTCAAGACGTCCATAAACAGCCCTTTTCAACATATCCCAGGCATGTTCGATAGGGTTCATGTCTGGCGAACATGCTGGCCACTGTAGTCGAGCGATGTCGTTATCTTGAAGGAACGCATTCACAAGATGTGCACGATGAGGTCGAGAATTGTCGTCCATGAAGACAAATGCCTCTCCAATATTCTGCCGATATGGTTGCACTATGGGTCGGAGGATGTCATTCAGGTATCGTAAAGCCGTTTCGGAGCCTTCCATGACCACCAGTGGCGTACGTCGGCCCCACATAATGCCACCCCAAAACATCAGGGAACCACCACCTTGCTGCACTCGCTGGACAGTGTGTCTAAGACGTTCAGCCTGACCAGGGTGCCTCCAAACACGTCTCCGACGATTGTCTGGTTGAAGGCATATGCGACACTCATCGGTGAAGAGAACGTGATGCCAATTCCGTGGGGTCCATTCAGCATGTTGTTGGGCCCATCTGTACCGCGCTGCATGGTGTCGGGGTTGCAAAGCTGGACCTCGCCATGGACGTCGGGAGTGAAGTTGCGCATCATGCAGCCTATTGCGCACAGTTTGAGTTGAAACATGACGTCCTGTGGCTGAACGAAACGCATTATTCAACATGGTGGCATTGCTGTCAGGGTTCCTCCGAGCGGCAATCCGTAAGTAGCGGTCATCCACTACAGTAGTAGCCCTTGGGCGGCCTGAGCGAGGCCTGTCATCGACAGTTCCTGTATCTCTGTACCTCCTCCATGTCCGAACAACATCGCTTTGGTTCACTCTGAGACGCCTGGAAACTTCCCTTGTTGAGAGCCCTTCTTGACACAAAGTAACAATGCGGACGCGATCGAACTGCGGTATTGACCTTCTAGGCATGGTAGAACTACAGACAACATGAGCAGCGTACCTTCGTCCTGGTGGAATGACTGGAACTGATCGGCTGTCGTACCCCCTCCGTCTAATAGGCCCTGCTCATGCATGGTTGTTTACATCTTTGAGCAGTTTTAGTGACATCTATGAACAGTCAAAGGGACTGTATCTTGGATACAATATACACAGTCAACGTCTATATGCCGGAGATCTGGGAACCGAGGTGATGCAAAACTTTTTTTGATGTGTGTAGTAGAGTAATCGAGGTGGCCATGGTAAATACAAGGCATTCCCTGCGTCTCATGCGCTCTGTTCAGTACATAAAACTGGCGAAATCTCAACAGATATTTATGAATATTTATCTTCGAACATAAAATAGTTATAATAATTATAGTCGAACATAAACAGTCGTATGCAACTCGCCTATAATGGTAATTAAGACACTCGTATGGAAATTATAAAACTCGCATACGCTCGTTTTATAAAAAATACTCGTGTCTTAATTATAGCCATTATAGGCTCGTTGCATAATGTACTAATAACTCTCGAAACGAATATACTGTATTTTAATTTCAACAACGAAATTAAATGTCGGAGAGCGAAACTTAATGCCGTTTGGGAATTTTATTTCGCCTCGGGAGCGAAATTAAAAGTCTGTAACGAATTTTATTTCGCGCCGGGAGCGAAATTATAAGGCTGGAACTAAATAAATTTCGCGCCGGGAGCGAAATTATAAGTCTGGAACGAAATTAATATCGCGCCTGGAGCGAAATTAAAAGTGTGGAACGAAATTAATTTCGCGCCGGGAGCGAAATTATAAGTCTGGAACGAAATTAATATCGCGCCTGGAGCGAAATTAAAAGTGTGGAACGAAATTAATTTCGCGCCGGGAGCAAAATTAAATGTGTGGAACGAAATTAATTTCGCGCCGGGAGCGAAATTATAAGTCTGGAACTAAATTAATTTCGCGCCGGGAGCGAAATTAAAAGTCTGGAACGAAATTAATTTCGCTTCGAATTAAGTTTCGCTTTGATTTAATTACGCGCCGACAATCATTATCATTTCGCTCCCGAATATCGCGCTTACGGCGAAATTAAATTATTTTCGTCCCCACAGCCATGAATTTAATTTCGCATGCCAGCCCTGCCTGAAACCCATTGAGGCGCTCCTTCGCTATTTTTCGGAGGAGTTTGTATCAAAGTAAGCCTGGGTCTACTTTCACCGTAATGCCTGGCTGTTGGTCTGAGTGTGCCCGTGTTCGAGGGACTAATTGCGCTCTGCGCTACCCTAGTAGAGTTTACGGGGGTGTGTGTATTTTTGCCTGACCGGTCTCGTGGGGTAGGTAATAAGACCTTTCTTATACCCCGTGTACTGTGTGTTAGCGCCTGGTCAGAGTGTGCGGGTGTGATTTGTGCATCCTGAGGGCCTGAAGGCAACACCCTCTTATGCATTCGCACCTGGGGTACAGATGCCGGTGCCCGCTTTCGTCCTGGCAAAATTGCCCTTTGGACTAGCGGTAAAGGCCGTTTAATTGCCTGTTTTTGCCCTAACAATGTATTTGAGCGTAGTCTGGCCGATTTCTGGCCTATGGCCACGGTAGACTCCTGCCCTTGTGTTTGCCTATTTGTGTAGGTGTGTGTAGGCTTAATGTGCTGTAGGGCGGGCTCTACGTCCTCAGCCCATGACATAGTTACCTCCCGTTTACTCCCTGTTATGTCATGTGTACTCGAGAGTCCTGGCGTCAACTCCCTCTCGTTCGTCCGTTTTGAGGGGGTTGGCCTGGGTTCTGTTCCCCGGTTTGGCAAAATTGCCTTCCGAACCGGAGCTGAAGGACGTGTATTAATGTAACTTGGGTCCCGCAGTGTGTTGGAGCCTACCCTGGCCGTCTTCTGGACTGTGGCCACGGTGAACTCCTTCCCTTGTGTGGCAGTACGTGGCGAGAGGGACATCCTCGCAAATTGCCGAGTTAGCGTATCTACGCTTATGTCCTCTCTCGGCTGGGCTGGCGGCCCTGCCATGAACTCAAAAATGGCCTTGTTATCCTGGAGCTCGCGGTACTCGTCCCAAATTTGGGCGTACTGCCTGTTGTGGCTCATGGCCTGCTCAGCGACTCTTGTGCCATTAGTCGCTATGCGTTGGTGTTCCCTAATGAGTGTTTCCCATTGCTGGAACATGAACTCGTGTCGGCAGTGTAGTTGCCAGTGTGCCTTAATAATTTGTGTACGGAGGGTGGGGATTTTCGCCCGAATCTTGCGTTTCTTAGCGCTGCGGAGTGGCCGGACAAGTGCTCTTATGATCCGCATATATTGGGCGTGCAGGAGCTGCTGAAACCTTCTGAGGTAGTCCTGCCTTGTTTCAAAGACCCTGTGCCAGGCAATTAATTCCTGGTATTCCTCAATGCTCCTCAGCACAGCTAGGCGGTATAGGGGGGCCATGCTGAATGAAGTGCATGCGTCTTCTAATAAAATAAAAAACTGTGCGTGTTTGGCAGTGTATCTTGTATCTCTCTGATTCTTTCTGGGGCTGGGGGGTTGGTTTGCTAAGGATTTCCCCTGTGTAGGTAGTGCGAAGCAAAAAAGCTGCTTTCTGTCTGAGAATTTTTTTTTGTCCAGTCTCGCTTGGCTGTATGCGGTACGGGCCGTTTTGACCACGAGAACTCGTTGTATGAGCCCTTTGTCTACTCTGCGTGGTACCCGGCCTCCACCAATCTGTTTTAGATCCCTTAGTTGGGGGTTGTTAGATCTAAAACGTATGTGTTAATGTACCAATTTATAAAGTAATGCCTAGGAGGGGGTAGCTTCCCGTAGCTGGGTAAGCTGACCAGTGTAGAGTTTTGTTTAGTGTTAGGATGGTAGGGGATGCTCCTATGAAGACGTAAGTGTAACTCGGGGGATGAACCTCCGTGTACAGGTTAATGTACTAGCCTCTCAGCTGGTTGGAGAGAGTTATATAACCGACGTGCGTGCGTCAACTACCTTGGCGGCTCGCTGCTTAGGCAGTCGGGTCGCTGCGGGAAGTACAATGAAGCTTGCGCTAGCAACTATTTGGCTACTATTGTCACGGACAATCGTGACGGGAATCAGGAAGGGCGTTAGGACGTAAAGAGGCGTGTAATTAGTAAGACAGGTGTAGTGTACCGACCAAGTATTTATTGGTCAGTGGATGTGGAATCGTGAGTCCCTTTTAGGGGAATGTAATAAATGTTATAAGTTTAAGTGTACAAGTTTGTGGAGTAGGTTACAAAATATAGGATCTCTGAACACTTCACTGACACTCACCTGGTGATAGCAGCTTGCAGTGGAGCCTTCGGCGACACACGGTATGACAGATAATAGAGAGAGGGCCCTGTCCTCCTTAAGGCCTTCCTCTTATAGGCTTTGCTGTTGTACTGTCAGCATTCCATTGGCATAGCTGCCCCAGATAGTTATAGTGTAGGTGTTTATGAGTGTGATGCAAGTGTTTGGCAAGCCTTCCAAGCTGGTCGGCTGCCCTTGCTGTGTAAAAGATGTTGTTCTGGACTTATGAGATTTGCCAGTTAGGGGTGGTTTTAATAGATGATGGGGGGTGGCTTCCAGGGGGTGCAGACCCCTGGGGGACTGTACAATATATTCTTAAAACCTTTAAAGATACAATAACATAAGATCTTACCAACAAAGAGACAAATAATATTTTAGAAATGAGGAAACTAGGCCTAAATCATAAAATAATTACCCTTATGACGATCAAAAATATATCATCTTTGTTGAACTAACTTGTCAATGTCTTTCATGAAAACGTTGGAGAAGGTAAGGACTATGACCAAACATAACGGTCATCAGATACTATCAGTTAAACACGAAGAAATTATGAAATATTCCCAATCATAAGGGAGCTAGAAGTCAACACGTCTATCGTGATCAAATTTCAAAGACGGAGTCTAAAAAAAAACACTTATTGGACAAATACTGTCCAATAATCCCTTAAGGTGAACAATAGGTTATAGGTAACCAGGCTAACGGAATACCCAAATAATAAAAATTATGCATAATGGTAAATGTTGAAACAGACTCATATGGAGTGGTCTAATGAAAGATAGGGGAAAGGGAAACAATTTAAACAAGACGTAAATAAAATTAAGGTTAGACAAACCTGCTTTTTTCGAACCAAAGGGATCACCGTGAATCGACAAATGAAAAACTGGATCGGCTTAGTAAAATAGACACTTTTAGAAACAAACACAATTACACTTGGAAGGCGAAAAGTTATTATCTTGATCAGTAGGCCTACATAAAATCAGACACATGAAACATACCACCACTTGTATCGACACAACGAAACATGTGTTTTGGACCAAAACAAGGAATGCATATTATGGCCAGAAGGTCTTACCAAGAAGATCAGTCCGTCTGCCAGATCACTGTTGCTCGATTAGCACCACCCAACGGTCACGTGTAGGGTACTTTAAGGTTAAACCTACGGACGTGAGCAACTTCAACCCCCAACAAGGAATGGTAAACGGAATACCAACCTATGAAAGGTAATAATGTTAGGCCCAAAACACAACTCACATAAACGACCACTCAAAACCACATCACACGTAATATAGTGGATCTCGACTCAATTGAAACATCAATAAACTAAAATAATAAGGAGCAAGACCCAATACATTATCGAACATACCAATCGTTACACACAACATATAACCACTCTTTCATGCAACACTTCATACATACCGATCATAGGCAATAACCAATTTGTCGACCATTACATGATAAAACGTACCTTCTGTGGTCATCAGTTTTGTAAGAAGTATATATATAAATATAGAGCAATAAAACGTAACATCATAACGTCACCAACTATGTTTCCATTAGATGATAAAGGCAATCCGGCAGTTTTCGGCATAGTCCAAGGACTAGCCTAAGCCAATTAGTCTCCGCAATGTACAAATTACATCCTTCTTCCTTCGATGTCAATCAGGTAATAATTATTTCCAACAAAGCGCCTTGTTTCGTTGTCAAGACAATATCATCACCTATGATAATCTCGAACCCAGATGAAGATCACTAGCTAAGTTCACAATACACCGCGAGCCATCTAGCGGGCTACTAGACTAACTATTAGGACAGTTTCCCAGGATATCCGTAAGATGGTGCACAAGTCCTAGTCAATGCATGCACTCCGTAAGTTCCAAACTCTCACATAGATGGAGCAAGTACTTCCAACTTTTTGGAATCAGCGCATATACCAGCGGGTATTTAAAATGAGGTTAATATATAACCGTAAATAGTCAAACATAATGTCACAATAACTGTTCCCGGGCGAATCCGGGGCGGGTAGCTAGTGACACTATATATTATCATAATAATTCCCGCAATATCAAAATGCAAATTATATCACGAAATAAAATAGCGTGCTAATAAATCTAAGAGAAATTAGACATACCTTGCACCTCTTTAAAGTCGAATTCGATCAGAATCACTCGGTTTTCTTTACAGTTTATGCATCTTTCTGCTGAGCGCTTTGTATAGTAAGCGTTTGGATGCTAATAATAATAATAATAATATTGGTTGTACGTCCCTTTTAACTACTGTGGCTTTTGGAGACGACGGGGTGACGGAATTTTGCCCCGAAGCGGATCATTAACGTGCCAGTAAATCTACTGACACGGCTCCCTCGCTTTTGCGCACCCTTAAATGCCGGCTGACTGCGCCAGGATACGAACCTGCAACCTAGGGCCCAGAAAGTGAGAACGTTACCGTTGAGCCACGCAGCCAGTAATCGCGTTTGGAAGCAACCAGTCTTTCAGTTTCAGTTTACGCGATATTATCCAAAATTGGCGATACAAATTTCTCTCCAATAATGATGGCAACTCCTTTTGCTTTTTAAACGAAGAGCTGAATTACAGATAGTATTGACATAAACGCAGGTTTAGGGTAACGCAGATGTCCTAAACCTTGTGCTGTGATAAGGCTCATGAGTGGAGAGGAGTTAGAGATCTGCGAAATGCAGTCCAAACATTCCGTACATGAAATTCTTTCTCCCACTGTGCGCACAATGTAGCCACCGCCGTACGCCAGACTTGCCGTTTTCATTGTCGGCAAAGGTATTCCTGAAAATGAAATTTAACTGAGTTAGTTTGATTTAGGTAGAATAAACAATTTACTAGTAATTATTGTTATGGGCAGAACTCAAATCATCAGTTCACTTCATAAAATATATTTTAACATACCAGGCTCTTTAACATATCCTGTAGAATATTCAGAATACTTTGAGGAATGACAGGTCTATTACATGAAGCTGGTGCATTTCCGAGAATCAGATTCTGAACTGGGTTATCTGTGATGCTAGATGCAGAGTCCTCTGCATTGCTGGAAGTTGATGTACTCAGAATTCCAGTTTTCAAAATCTTCTGAAAACTGAAACTCACTGATCTTGAGTCCAGCATGTCTTTTGACCCAGACATACGGCGCAATGTACTGAAGAGTGATTTAACAGTATAGCTAGAGAATGTTTGAGTCAGAACATAATGATACCCATTTTTTAGAAGATATCTTATGCACTGGACAGTTGATTCCGTGGTTAATTTTATAACTTCGTAAGCCTCAGAAGCCCGGAATTCCTTTCTAGCAGCGTTACTAGCAGCTTTCGAAGTTTCGTGGTAAGAAAGAAAATATTCCTCTAGCCAGTTTAGGCGACTGTCATTCAATGAAAAAACTGCATTTTATCTGGATTTCTAGACTGAATATGATGATATGTGATGCTTACGTCATGCATAACGAACCATTTATTAACGTTTTTCATAAAAATTGTGGTTGCTTCTGCGTCCATGAATTTGTGCTTCCGGGTGCTTGCCTACATTTTCTTTCAGAGTACTAATGGCACCAATAATTTCTGATGAGAACACTTCCTTGGCACGCGAACATTCATTTTTTCAAATTTAGTGGGTTCGATTTGTTTTTCAGACAGGTTTGACGATCTCATCCTTTTGCATTTTGTATAGTAATGACAAGTATTTCCCTAAAATTATTCCAGTACCATCAGGCATCTCTCGTTCCAGAAACTGCGTTCTAATGTTTTTTAGAATGTGACACTGATCAAAACTAAGGAATAACTTCCTAGACTCGTTGTATGGGTGATTGACCATTGGTTGCAAATTCCCTCCCCCTAAATGCCTCATCAATGTGGTGTTAGTTTTGTGATTATCAGAGACAAATCATATAATTATGAAACCGTATTGTTCAATCTCGAGAATAACGTCCAGCAGGAGTTTATGTAAGTCCCGTCCTGACAGCTGCATCGTAAAAAAGAAGGCACACGGTATCTGATAATTTGCCGAAAGACCTCTTAGCACAAAACACAACACTCGATTGGCTGCTACTTGTACCCGGCTGTAATTTCCATCCACTCTTTCCTTTTGATGAGACGGTGCTGGAATTGTGTCCTTGTACTCGACGAAGGTGCAAGGCATGTATAATTTCTCTTAGATTTATTAGCACGCTATTTTATTTTGTGATATAATTTGCATTTTGATATTGCAGAAATTATAATGATAATAAGTATATAGAGCCATTAGCAACCCGCCTCGGCTTCGCCCGGGAACAGTTATGAATGTGCAAGGAATTCCTGTCAGACGTAATTTAAGAATGGCGAAGTGCATGAGACACAGATCCCCCGTCCGTCCAAACTAAAAACACTTATAGAGGGCGATGTATCGAAGATAGAGATATGCTGTCGTGGACTTTTTTGTAGAATTTTTCATGATGAACAATTCTTACACTCATAGTATTGTGACCGTTTGTCCGAAGTCCCACATCACATGAGTACGAATTTCAATATCCGCCAAGCAAAAGACTCAAACAACATCTCGGGGTCCATCTGGGCTAAACAGAAAAGTTAAACAAAACTAGCCGGACGGATACCGAAATTCGCACTCCACAAGGAATGGAAGGTAGTGCAAATAACTCGAGAATGACACCAATTTCTTAAAAAAATTCAGTTTAATTTAACTGTCCACATGTCCTATTTAATTACAATTGGCCCCCTGGGAGAAATCTAAAAACACCAGTCCTGAAAAAAAAAATATCTTGTGCTCCCCCTGGGCCCCTCATCTGGTTATAATTGCCATGCTACACAGAATAAATTAACCAATCAGCCATCAATCAGGATAAATGCGCAAAACTTATTCACTGGATGCCTGAGAAAATTGTTAGTTCATCTCAGCATCTCCTAAATCGATGATTCCAAATTGTACATTTATCACCGATGTTCAGAAAATTTCTAGTCCATTTTGACATCGTGATTATATTATTTACCAGAGTATCACACTAACAACATATTTCCGCAACGTTAAGTAGTTACAAAAACTTGAACGTACTCCAGACATTCTCCGGGATCATTATCCGTAATGGTTTTATTCACCATTATTAATTTAATCCAAAATCCTTTAATTTAATTTAATTCCTATAGCCTCTGGTGAGAAAATATTTTTATTATGACCACCTGGTATTATATAAATATTAATGGATCCGCAAATATAATCAGCTGTCGGCATGGTTCTCATAGTCACCATCCAATCTCGAGGTAAAATGCCTCTTAAGAAAATACAATTCTGTTGAACAGGACACGCTAAGGTTTTCGGCAAATCTAAAATAATCAAATAGGCTTGGATTACCAACACATTCTTATTTAAACGTCTACACCATGTAGGCGATTATACTACAATTTAATAATGTAGAATTCCACTGATGATGGGCTTCTTATGTGAGCGACTCAATTGTCCTCATTTATATTATACCTGAGTATGGGGGAACTATTTTAGCCTCAAAACTAGGTCTCATAATTTCTTTTACCAATTCATATCGGTGCATGTGAAGGACAAAGGCATAACAGCTGTGCTGGCCACGAACGACTTTCAACACCTCTCCAAGATTTCAATCCAAACTGCGATGAAGCTCTTTAATACCAAAATTGTTCCAATAATCACTTAAGGTATACAAGTAATTTGGCAGTATCTTACAAGAAATAATTTAAAAGACATTGAGAAAATTAAAGCGACGTTCCTGAATCGAGCACTTTGCCTTTCTAAATTTACGCCATCCAGACTGGTTTACGAGATGACGAATGAAACAATGTTCCTTGAAGATCTACGACTGAAAATGCTGCTACCACCCACGCCAGCTTATGAAGAAGTAGTACTTGAACACCAAGAAATAAAACGAGAAATATGGGTCGATTTCTACACTACAAATGCTATGACTAGAAAGGATTGGAAGGAGGCGAATTACCATCTTAGACATCTTGTCACAAGGCTTGCGGTGCATTTTTTCCACCATTAAAATATAACGATCCCTCAGCTACACAGGCTGCATTAAATGGCTCCATAACCACCATATGGCATCATGTCACATACATGCACTCTCATTACCATTGCCATAAATATTATCGCCAAGCCCATCACGTAGACGTAACAGAATGTTGATGTCTTCCCTAACACATTCCCACCTTCTTGCGGCATTATCTTCCATACACTGGCCTCCTACGTTTATACAAGTCTCGTTTGTGAAAACCCATACGTTTCCAAACTCAAATAAATGACAATGCTTTCGGCATGTCCTGACACACAAACTCCGATGTTCTTAACAAGAATCCAATAATTATCCAATTATTATTCATTAGTAATTACCAGGAATTATTATTATTATTGTTATGGCTGTGCGTTTGTGTCATCGCTCGCCGCATGAGTCACAACTGCCCCAGGGCTGGGTTGTGCCCTGCCTCCTGTATTGCGTGCGCCTTATGCAACAGGGCTACTAGGACAAAGGGATAGTCCAGAATATTCGTGACTGGACCAGCGATGGAAACCTCGAGAAGCCGTGAACCCTGGATGGATCTAGAAGCATTTATTGAGTCACCGGCCTGCTATATAAGTGCGACCTGTCAAGCAGTTGTTGTTGTGTTTTACGAGCTAGTGTGAGCGATTATCCTGAGCGACAGAAGTGTGGTGACTTGCGAAACCCCTAGTGAAGCGAGGAAGTGAGAAACATACACGGGACTGCCTGTGTTTTGAGTGAGTGTGCTTTCACTGAGTGTCTGAGATATTGTGGTTACGAAATCCAGTGACATTGTTTCTCCCAGCTTGTGAACAGTGTGCAGCAAGTGCTCGTAAGTAACTGTAGTCGGCGTACATTAGGGAGAAGTTGTATGTAGTTACTGTCAAGGCCACCGTACTCATTAAGACGGTTTAACTTCTATGGTTTGTTGACAAGTGAAAGGGCCAAGAGCGCTCATGGAAGAGACTTGAGGAAACTGGAGTAAGGTTCTAATTGTTTGCATTTGCTGATGAGTAGTGTATCTTTCTGGCCACAATAAAGTTAATTATTTCATTTAAAGGAACAACCTGTGTTGTGCTTTGTACCCACCGTAATCCAGTTAACAAAAGTGCCACTAGGGGGGTGGCACGTAACAACTGGTGTCAGAAGCCGGATTACGAACTCAAGCACAAGCACAACACCTGGCGGTCCTGGTTTCAAAACCCGAGCAGGTCATTTTCTCTAATTTTCCTGTGAGTGCATGCCCTTTACAAGACGAACAACTAAAATGGAGGCGCAATTGGCAGCATTGCTAGAAAAGTTAAATGGCATGGAAACCAAGATGGAAGACGGCCAGAAGAAGATAGAAGACGGCCAGAAGGAATTAGCCGAGGACCTAACTTCCAAATTAGAAGAAGGTCAGAATAAGCTAGCAGAGGACCTGAAGGACGGCCAGAATAAGTTAGCAGAGGACCTAACCGCCAAATTTTTGGATGGCCAGAAAAATCTGGAAGAGTGTCTGCTGACGAAATTAGAGGAGAGCCAAAGGAAATTAGAACAGGGCCTACGTGAGGAAGTCGCAGCAGTGGAAAAGAAGTTCGACGCCTTACAAGTGGAAGTTGCTGAGCTGCGCCAACGCCCGCTGATGGGGGTGGAGGAGAAATTCAACGCCTTGCAAGTGGAAGTTGCCGAGCTGTGCCAACGACCACTGATGGAGGTGGAGGAGAAATTCAACGCCTTACAAGTGGAAGTTGCCGAGCTGCGCCAACGCCCACTGACGGGGGTGGAAGAGAAATTCAACGCTCTACGAGAGAAAGTTGCCGAGCTGCGCCAACGCCCGCCCACCGTTACACCGGGAATATCAGGAACGGGACATAGCAGAGTGACGCCCCCAACCTTCGACGGAAAGGTCCCGTGGAGCACCTACTTACGTCAGTTCGAGGCGGCCTGTTCCATAAATAACTGGAACAACACAGAAAAGGCTACAGCTCTCATTGTAGCGCTGAGAGGTGACGCCCTTAACGTCCTTCAGGCCATCCCGACTGGATCCCAGGACTACGCTTCACTGATCGCCCATATGGAGTCCCGATATGGAGATAGCCATCTTCAGCAGGCCTACCAGATGCAGCTCCGGACCCTGGTACAGAAGAACGCGGAAACCCTGCAGGAGTTCGAGATGGACATCGCACGCCTCGTAAGGCTCGCCTACCCAATAGCGCCAGCCGACTTTCTGGAGCAGATAGCGACGCAGACTTTCACCGACGGGCTACGGGACTCGGACACTCAACAGGCGCTGCGTCTCGCGCGCAATAAGACCCTGGCAGATGCGCTGAGCCACGCACTTGAGTTCGAGACGGCAAAACAGGCACCCAGAATGCACGCGTGGGTGCGTCAAGTGGACGTCGACGAACCAGTAAAAACCAACGAGACCAAGCCCCTGGCCGACGAATTAATGGAGGCGCTAAGCCGTTTCTTCGATGGTCGCAGCACCACCAGCAACGACACAGCCGTAAGGCAACCGGAGAGGCGGCCCGGAAGAGGACTACCGACCTGCTGGACCTGCGGTAAGAAAGGCCACCTGAGCAAGGACTGCGGTGATCGCCGCCGCCGAGGGTATCCGACGGGAAATCAGTCGTCTGAAAACCGCGCGACCCAGGGAAACGAGTATTAGCCAGCCTTGGGGGGCAAAGGTTGGCTTGTGACAGTCGTCAAGCCCCGGCAGTCCAGGTTCGTGTGACGAAGTTACGGAGGGACAATAGCAGCCTGGTGGTCGACGGAGTCGTCAACGGAGAGAGCTGGCCCATGCTAATCGACACGGGAGCATCGAGGACCATCGTCAGTCCCACCGTGATCCCGAAGTGGAGAGTGCAACACACACAAAGGAACCTCCAGCTAATAACCGCGACCGGAGAGACCGCACCGGTACATGGCGAAGCATCAATGGAGTTCGTCATTGGTCGACGGGCGATAAAGCACCCAGTGCTTGTGGCTGACGTATCAAATGAAGTGATCATCGGACTGGACTTCCTGGACCAGAACAACATCATCTTGGACCTGAGTACTAACACTCTGCACTTCAGAGGTGAGGAACTTGCTTTGCAACCTGCGCACGAGTCCATCACCGCACGACGAGTAAGGCTGAGAGAAGACGTCATCGTTCCCGACAGGACGGAGGTCAGCGCTGCCGTAATTGTCGACGGAACTGCTGAGGGAGTGTCGGCTGTCATCGAGCCAAAATATGAGGACATCCAGACAAAAGGATTGCTAGTTGCCAAGACTCTCATTAACACGACGTCTCGGCCGTACGTCCGCCTGTCCAACCTGAACGACTACGACATTACGGTTCACCGGGACACCAACCTAGGAGTCTGCGAGCCCGTTACTTGGATTGCCCGCATCACAGATACGACAGACGGACACCTGCAGACGGACAACCGAAGAAGACGCACACTGCCAGAAGAACTACAGAAGCTGTACCAAGGATCCCAGGACCATTTAGACGAGGAACAATCACGCCAAATTCAGGACCTGCTACGCGAATTCCAGGACGTCTTCTCCGTGGGGAGCAAAGACTTCGGCAGGACAAGCTTGGTTCAGCACAGAATCGACGTTGGGGACAGCGCACCGATTAGGGCCCCATTCCGACGTGTCCCGCTCGCCAAGCAAGCCGAAGTCGACCGGATGGTAGAAGAGATGAAGGAGCAAGGGGTG
Source organism: Meconema thalassinum (assembly GCA_946902985.2). Lineage (NCBI taxonomy): Eukaryota > Metazoa > Arthropoda > Insecta > Orthoptera > Tettigoniidae > Meconema > Meconema thalassinum. Next base: position 914,582,752 of record OX336388.2, read on the forward strand.
ATCGAGCCATCACATAGTCCTTGGAATTCTCCGGTCGTGCTAGTGAAGAAGAAGGACGGTTCCACCAGGTTCTGCGTGGATTACAGGCGGGTGAATGACGTCACGAAGAAGGACAGCTACCCTCTACCCCGGATCGACGACACCCTGGACACCATATCAGGGTCGAGATGGTTCTCCACCTTGGATTTGAAGAGTGGCTACTGGCAGGTGGAGGACCACCCTAAGGACCGCGAGAAAACTGCGTTCCCTGTGGGCAGCGGGCTCTGGCAGTTCACCGTCATGCCATTCGGTCTGTGCAACGCCCCTGCGACCTTCGAAAGGCTAATGCAGTCCATTCTGAGGGGCTACACTGGAAGACCTGCCTGGTCTACCTAGACGACGTCATCGTTCTGGGGAGAAGCTTCGAGGAGCACTACAGCAACCTGAAGGAGATCTTGTTGAAGCTACGGGCTGCCCAGCTGAAGTTGAGCCCCAAGAAGTGTCAGCTCTTCCAGAAGCGGGTCCAGTACCTTGGGCATATCGTCTCCGAGGAAGGGGTGCGCACCGACCCAGAGAAGACCGCAGCTGTGAGGGAGTGGCCAGTTCCGAAGGACAAGTCCCAACTACGAAGCTTCCTGGGACTCTGCACTTATTACCGTCGCTTCGTGAAAGGATTCGCCGACATCGCCAAACCTTTACATCGACTGACTGAGAAGGACCAACTCTTCACGTGGACAGCAGAATGCCACAGTGCCTTCGAACAACTCAAGCAGGCTCTGTGCACCGCAGGTATTCTGGCCTACCCCAGACCTGGAACAAGGTTCATCGTCGATACCGATGCCAGCGATTTTGGTATAGGGGGAATCCTGTCGCAAGTAGTGGATGGCGAGGAGAGAGTGGTGGCCTACTTCAGCAAAGCCTTGTCAAAGCCCGAAAGGAACTACTGCGTCACCAGGAAGGAGTTGCTCGCCATCGTGAAGACCATTGAACACTTCCACAAGTACCTGTACGGGCAAGAATTTCTCATCAGGACCGACCATGCATCCCTGCGGTGGCTCCTGAACTTTAAGCAGCCCGAGGGTCAACTCGCGCGGTGGTTAGAGAGGCTTCAACAGTACAACTTTGAGATCCAGCACAGGAAAGGCCAACTGCACTCTAACGCCGACGCCCTGTCACGAAGACCGTGCCCCGAAGACTGCACCTTCTGTACCAGAAGAGAGGAGAACACCGGGATACAGTGCCGAAGGACTACCGTGGAACATCAAGGGAGCTGGAGCCGCGAATCTTTCACGCGGGCACAAGCAGAAGATGATGACCTGGGACTTATAGCCGAATGGAAGAGGGCCTGTGTCCCCAGACCCGGGTGGAACATTGTGAGTGACTGCAGCCCAAAGTTAAAGTCCTACTGGGTGCAGTGGGACTCGCTGATTGTAAGGGATGGCCTCATCTGTCGCGCCTGGGAGAGCACCGACGGGAAGTCATCTCGGGAACAAGTCGTCGTTCCAAAGGCTATGACGGAGGAAGTCCTGAAGGAAGTCCATGGAGGATCATCTGGTGGACACCTAGGGATAAAGAAGACCCTGGAGAAGCTGTGAGAGTTGTTCTACTGGATCGGATGCCGAACCGACGTGGAGAACCACTGCGCGAGGTGCCACGATTGCGCTGCCAGCAATGGCCCAGGACGAAGACGGCGGGGTCCACTGAAGACCTACAACGTGGGCGGCCCCATGGAGAGAGTGGCCATCGATGTTGCTGGGCCATTCCCGTTAAGCGAGGCAGGGAACCGCTACATATTAGTCGTCAGCGACTACTTTACCAAATGGCCGGAGGCGTAAGCGCTCCCTAACCAAGAAGCCGCGACGATTGCAGAGACCATGGTGAAGGAATTCGTCAGCCGGTACGGAGTACCCCTGGAGCTGCACTCCGACCAAGGGAGGAACTTCGAGTCGCAAGTGTTCCAGAACCTATGCCAGCTGCTGGGAATCCGGAAGACAAGGACAACGTCGCCACACCCTCAGTCCGACGGGATGGTAGAGCGATTCAATCGCACCATCGAGAACCATCACCGAATAGTCGTCAGCGAGCACCAGAGGGATTGGGACAAACATCTTCCACTATTTCTCCTGGCCTACCACGCTGCCGTGCATGAAGCCACCGGGTGCACACCAGCCCGGGCCATGTTTGGGAGGGAGCTCCGTCTACCTGTCGATCTTGCCTTCGGCCGACCTGGGAATGATCCGATCTCGGTAAGCCAGTATTGTCAAGAACTGGTCGACCAACTGGAGGACGTGCACGCGTTCGCGAGGAGGAAACTGCGGATCGAAACCGACCGAATGAAGACCCGATACGACCAGCAGACGGATGCCGGCGGATTCCACGAGGACGACCTGGTCTGGCTCTTCAACCCATTACGGAAGAAAGGCCTGTCACCCAAACTTCAGAAGTCCTGGGAGGGCCCGTACCGAGTCGTGAAACGGATCAACGATGTCGTCTACAGGATCCAGCGGAGCCCGAGGGCGAAGATGAAGATCGTGCATCGAGATCGCCTGGCAGCCTACGGAGGGACACAGAGAGACCAATGATTGATCGGGACGATCAGCCTTTTTAGGAAGGGGGTGGTGTTACGGCTGTGAGTTTGTGTCATCGCTCGCCGCATGAGTCACAAATGCCCCAGGGCTGGGTTGTGCCCTGCCTCCTGTATTGCGCACGCCTTATGCAACAGGGCTACTAGGACAAAGGGATAGTCCAGAATATTCGTGACTGGACCAGCGATGGAAACCTCGAGAAGCCGTGAACCCTGGATGGATCTAGAAGCATTTATTGAGTCACCGGCCTGCTATATAAGTGCGACCTGTCAAGCAGTTGTTGTTGTGTTTTACGAGCTAGTGTGAGCGATTATCCTGAGCGACAGAAGTGTGGTGACTTGCGAAACCCCTAGTGAAGCGAGGAAGTGAGAAACATACACGGGACTGCCTGTGTTTTGAGTGAGTGTGCTTTCACTGAGTGTCTGAGATATTGTGGTTACGAAATCCAGTGACATTGTTTCTCCCAGCTTGTGAACAGCGTGCAGCAAGTGCTCGTAAGTAACTGTAGTCGGCGTACATTAGGGAGAAGTTGCATGTAGTTTCTGTCAAGGCCACCGTACTCATTAAGACGGTTTAACTTCTGTGGTTTGTTGACAAGTGAAAGGGCCAAGAGCGCTCAAGGAAGAGACTTGAGGAAACTGGAGTAAGGTTCTAATTGTTTGCATTTGCTGATGAGTAGTGTATCTTTCTGGCCACAATAAAGTTAATTATTTCATTTAAAGGAACAACCTGTGTTGTGCTTTGTACCCACCGTAATCCAGTTAACAAAAGTGCCACTAGGGGGGTGGCACGTAACATTATTATTATTCTTGGAAACAGTTCCAAGTCTATGATCGTCACATATCATTACCAAAAATTGACTATCAATCGTAACTCATTCAGGTGTCATATCACACCCCTTACAGTAATATTTGACAACATTTGTTCAAAATCCAATTATCAAAATTAACAAATTCACAGGAAATTACGTTCCGATTTAACTAACACCCAACAAGAAAATTACTTAAACAAGACGTGTATGTTCGCTTCCATCCTTAATCAGCTTAACTCGATAAGAAAACTGTTAATCAACAGATCAAGAAAGATTTTTTTTTTAAATTCAATTTATTATAAACAAATAATTTAAACAAACTCCAATTATTTAAGGCTCCCAAGCATAATGTTTAGGTATAGAATGGTTTGACTATCATCCACACTATTGCCTATTGTCATAGCTCACTTGTCTGGCTGATATCCAAGAACACGGATATTTCCACCATAAGGATCCATAGAAAATAAATGGCTGATAATTCCATAAATATTTCTTTGATAGCAACTAGTGCAGACGAACTCAGTTATTATGTCACCGAGGATAACAGTTATGCTTGAAAACGCTTCTCAAAATACTACAACTTCGTAGAATCCTACTTAGTGGACAGAATAATCGAAATTGCGAAACAGTTTACTAGCTACTATAATAATGGTTGTGGCTCACGTTCTGAAGTTCTTGTAGACAGAATCCTTGTGACGTAGAGTTCCTGTGTCTGCTGCTTGGCATACACGACGGCACATGAACAGGTGTCATGTATCGATCCACATAACGTTCCTAAATGTCTCCTGACATCTCACCTATTGTTCTTTTAACGACTCATGATGAGGGTTCGGTTCATCTTGTAATAACAAGTATGATGCTTATCCGGCAACATAATGTCAATGTTTCGAGTTCCGAAAGTTTCCTATTTCGACTAGGCTATACACTTCACGTTACTGTGATATTCACTTCCGTAATTCAAGTATAATTTGTGGCCACGACCGATGGCTCGAAATCCCGCGTACTTGCTTTTGGCTTTAGGAATCTGGAGCGATACACTTATGATCATTTGAGCGTTATTCTGAGTACACTAGTACCATATTAGTTTCTAGGCTATTCATCCCGAAGTGAGTTAAGAATATTATTCTCCATAGCTCTGCACACACAATCGCTAGGCCCACAGCGTCAGCTAACTATATTATATGCGAGTAAAGAATATTTATTCTCCATGGCTATGCACACACAATTACATGGCTCGCCTACGTACCTATCTTGGTGAATGGAGTATTTTTTTCTTCCACACCATATCGTTGGCTAAATTCCAGCTCGTTTATGACAGGTATCCTCAGACCCTATATGCCAAAGCGTGCATCGACCTTGCGCTAGTGAAGTCTCCAGCGGTAGTAGTCTCCTCCTTCACATGCACCTGCTGCTCGTGACTCGCCTCATCACCCTTCGCCGCGTGAAGAACTAATTCCTGCGCCAGCGGACTATTCATGATCAAATATCTCCTTTTCCGTTGATGGATTTGCTTGATTACTTTAGGATATTTCCTATAAATGTATTCAGTGTGTTCCCACGATGTTTTGGTGGTTCAACCTCTTCATATTAACACTCCATAACATAACTTACTCCTTCCTTTCTGGCGATGCTCTCTCCTCGTGGTGTCAGTTAGATGAAACTACAAGCATAGCCCCGCGCGCAATTCATACTCTCGTTCAGCAAAGAAAACAACCTGTACCCATATTCAATCAGGGTACAGTATATTGATATTTTTAACGGTTTGCCCAGCGTAAGCTTAAAAACACGGACGCCAGGTTCTTTTTTTGACCTTTTCACTGAAATCGTTACTGCTTGGCTCCCTTAGACCATAATTAAATTATTTTCTACACAAATATTCCTCAACATTACCTTTACAGAATAGTGAAAGCCACACCAAAATCCATCCCGTGGTTCTAGAGATTACACACTTTAATATACATACTGTACAACTGTTTATTAATCGAGCCTATAATGGGATGGGAGTGCGCTCTATCGGCGACGAGTAGAAATTTTCCAATTACACGTTATGCATGGGTTCTAACTGGGATTGTCAAGGCCGGTATAGGGCGCAGCTCGCATCCAGTCAGCCGTGCTTAGTAGCATTAGCCATTTCCATAGTAAATTTTGCGGAAGTGAAGTTGGCAGCATAACCTAATCAAACATGGCGACCTGTATTTTATTAAGCTTATTACTTGAAAGTTAATGTTGACAATTTCCTTATTTTGAAAGTGTGATCGTGGTGTTTGATAATGGCAGTTGGCTTTAATAACGATGCACAGTACGTACAAACCATTTTCAGAGCGCTATTAAGAAAAATAACGCACTTTTGGAACGGGCAACGGACAATACACTAGAGCCCAGACATATATGGGCTACAGACATGTTGTGACAAGATTTGCGGTGCATAGGTTCAATCATAAAATGTATGTCAAATCAATATCACAATCCAAGCGACAAGTTTGTTTATAAACTCTGTAAAATGAATGAAACGGAATGCATACATTTCTGCATAATTAGATAGTTCCCTTTGCTCTATTCTACGAGACATTTCACTCTTCTTGCACAACAATAGATGGTATCTTGGATAGGTCCTGTGACAAAGTTCACATATGCACTTTTCGTTTGGCGGATGGAATGATTTTCCCACACATATTTTACGAGTATTATGAAAGCCATTGACCGTATAACGTGTCAGCACGGGTCTAAGATCGTAGTTTGCCATTGTCTGTTCGTCACGACTTCAGTCAGTGGTGGATACAGAAGGGGGGGGGGGGGGGCGCGAAGTGTCGTTATTTTGGTTAAATATGGTGCAACTGACAGAGAGTGGTAGTGAGAATTTCGTATATTTGCAGCGCCTGATGAATGAATTAATAATAATAACAATAATAATAATAATAATTCTAAGATCCCAGTTATCTTCCCATACAACCCTTTTCTGCGCCTGATCAGACACGGCGTGGCCGTGGGAATTTTGTTTTTGTTCTGTCAGTGGCAGCACTTAACAGTTGGCAGTACTGTCGCGACGCGACAGTCAGCTCAGCCTCTCTCGCACCGCCATTACCGGCGACACGACAACAAACTAATGTGATGTTATTTGTGTGCCAGTAAACTTTAGTTTACCTTTTTTATTTAATGCTTAGTTTCACTTATATTGTGCATTTGATAATCTGTAGAGAATGGATAAGTACTTGTTGTTTGTGAAAAGAAGGAAAGTTGATGATGAACGGCAGACTCAATCGAATTATGAAGAAAAGCCCCCCGAGCCTCAGCCTTGTACGAGTGCTAGTGGTGACGGATATTCGGCGGCCGAGCAGAATGAGGTTAGTTCAACTGCGCCTAATGAATCTGAATCAAGCCTTAGCCTCTCTCGTGATGTTGGCACGTACATGGGTAGAATGTCAAGTCTCAGTGACCACAATAAATATGAACTTCTAACCAACCATTATATGCCGCCAAAGGGTTATACTTTTCCGACGTCTATTCATGTAAAAAAAAGGGCGTGAGGAACACAGGCGGGTAAATAGTACACACTTTCTTAAGTACCATTGGTTAGTTTATTCAGAAAATAAACAAGGCCTGTTTTGTAAAAACTGTGCCATATTTTGCTATCAGAGTTTAGCTGGAGGTCAAAAAACCACCCCACTTAAAAAGTTGGTAAGTGAACCTTTACAAAAGTATGCAAAATTGACAGGGAAGGACGGAGATTTAGAGACACATGCGTTAGCTAATTATCACAAAAAAACTGAAAAAGATGCCGAGCATTCATTTCCATTTACCGAAACCCTCAAAACAAGGTGATAAATCTTTTAGAGGAGAACAGAAAAAACAGGTAACCGAAAACAGGGCTAGGTCAACACCACCTAGATAACAGGCCTTTGCATTCGAACAAGATGGCGGGCACTGTAGGCAGAGCTGCTGGAGCTCGCCGTAGGCCCTGACCCATATGATCGGTTCCTTCCAACTGATACATCGTAGTCGGCAGCATTTTTAGCCTACTTTTCACATTTTGCAAAAATGAGGAAAAAGTAGTCTTATGAGATCGGGCAAATGTGTGTCTGTCTGTCTGTCTGTCTGTCCTTCTGTCTGTCTGTGTGTGTGTCCCCCCCTATCAACTCCTAAACGGCTGCAGCAATCAAAACCAAATTTAGTATGAGTAAAGATGTGCACCGGAATAGCTCACGTCCATATTTGAAAATGATGTCAGTGCTACCAACTGCTGAAAAAACGCACTAGAAATTTGAGCTCCATGTTGGATATCCTGCAAGGTATGCATAAGAGCTATTCCAAAATTGGCACACATGTAGATAATACTATTTCAGTTTAATTTCCAGGAGGCCAACCATGACAGTGTTGCCAAAATAATTTTAAGCCTTCTGATAGGTCCAATGTTTAAATGCATATAACTTCTACACTATCAACTGGATTTCAACCAAATTTCGTATGTAATATCTGTACATAAACAGATATGACTGAGCGTATTTTTAAGAGCCACCAGGGCTGCCAACTGTTAATAATTGCTCTCTCTATTTTTTTATCCAAGTACCAATATATCAGAATGTGTGCAAGCCGACAGCTTTAAACTATGCTCACGTATAGTACCTGACATGTTTGATTAATTTTGGAGTAACTTATATACGTCAGTTCTACCAACATGATTCTAAGCCTGCTGATAGGGCCAATTTTTAAATACATGTAACTTCTATACTATCAGTAGGATTTCATCCAAATTTCGCATGTGCTATGTGTAACATATCAGATATGACTATAAGTATTCTTCAGTGCAATCAGGGCTGCCAACTGTTAATAAATGCTGTCTATATTTTTTACCCTAATATCAATATATCAGAAAGTATGCAAGCCAACAGCTCTATACTTTGCACACGTATAGCACCTGACATTCTAGATTAATTTGGAGTAATTAATACAAGGCAGTGCTGCCAACATGATTCTATGCCTGCTGATATATCCAATTTTAAAATACATGTAACTTCTATACTAACAAATGGATTTCATCCAAAATTGGCACAACAAGATATCATAATATTTCAGATTATTTCTGACCAGCACACGCATGGTATTGTTGGCAACATGCTTTAACGCGTGCTGATAGATCCAGAGTCTAACTGCAAGTAACGTCCATTGGACTTCAACCAAATTTTGTATTCTGTACCTTAAGAGATGGAACTAAGAATATATTCAGTCACCAGGGCTGCCAACTGTAGTGCTCTATTAGGCTACATTATACCAGGTATATTTTGAACTAATTAGATATTTCGATATTACCAACTTAATTTCGTCATTATTCTAGATAGGTTCATATTCTGTAGAATAATCATTGGCATGAAAAGTAGGCTGTATAGTTCTTAACGGAACTTCTTGTTAGGCTATTATGATGACTTCATCCTTCTTACCTTTACTTACGTAACAAACAAATATACTAGGCCTACAGAATAAGCTTCTTCTCATCCTTCACCTGAAAATGAAACCTCACGGGAAACTAGGTACCGTACGGTAGGAAAAAATGAAACATACACTATTTTACTGTTTCAGGATCAATTTTATGTCAACAGTTCACTGGCCACAAAACATAGCGCTTAATTAACAGCAGTAAAATATACGATTTGATACAGTTATATTCAATATTTACATAAGATCAGGTTTTTAGCCAGATATCTGGACTTGACATGTAAACAACTGTGTCTTCTTCACGAAGACTTCCGGGTACACATTTCATAATTTAAATTATAGATTTACTATTATGATGATGCCTTCAGCCACCGTCAGGGGCGTATATACAATTTTATTTCGGGGAGGGGGGAGGGTTGGCTATCCTGGAAAATTGTGAGTATTTTCAGGGGATTGTCACCGCAAAATTCCAGAAATATCAACCAATAACTTAGAGCATATAACGTTGTGTAATTATTTTAGATAAGATTCAAAGTTTATATAGCCTACAATTACTGGCAATACAAAAAAGTAAAATACAACACAACACACAAATAAAATTTTATACTTAATGAATTTTCCATTATGATCTATGGAGTATGAATGGCAAATATCTAAATATTTGTCAATTTACTACGCAGAAAGGTAAACAGTTTTTATTTTTATTTTTACAAGTTGATAATTTATTTCTCAAATGCACCGTACTGTGGAATTCACAGTTTTGCCTCACAAGTCTGAGTGTACCACCTTCCAGCCCTCAGACTAGAATTAAAATTTCTTTTGGGGGGGGGGGGGGGGGGTCGGGAATCGAATTTGGTCATCCGGGGCGGCAGCCAAGAATGCTAGCCACTAAACCACGAGTTAATCTAATTTCAATCTTAATATTGTTTATAACTTAGCCAATAAGTTAAGATTAGGGTACAACCGAATTTACAATTATTTTATTCTCTTACCAAAGCAACAGTTTCTTAATTTGATTGGCTTTTTTCTAGTAATATATTGCACATCATACCTGTCACCTACAAATATGAGGTGTATATTTTATTATTATCATTTATATCCAGAGCATCCTAAATATTTACATACACTGTGAGTGGAAGCAAAGTTGAGCATAAAATACCCTTAACACAGCAATGTCTCTGCTAGTTTAAAATATATAGTAGGCTATTCACATAAACACACAATGTCACATCAGATCCTTTTCACTCAGGCTATTAATCCATGTCAAAACTAGTCATCTAAGTGTATTTATTACTCTCATGTAATTTTTTTTCAAGAGTAGAGAAACACCCATTACAATTGGATACAATCATGTTGACCGACTGAAAAGCATTAAATTTTGATCCAATAGCTGTTGAAGCACAATGATTACACTACTAATCCAAATATTTTTATATGTGAGGTATGACTTTCTAAACCATAACAAAAGGCACTCATTTGAGCTTGAAGATATTTGAAATGTCATTGGACACATGGGGGGAGAGGCCGACATGTCGACAGTCCTGTATAAGTTATAGAGACAATGAAACTTTAACAAAGTGGATGGCTTTCTAATATATTGAGGCTGTAAGGCTACAAAGGGTGGAGAAATGCAACAGACAGGGTGAGAGGAGGAGAGACTGTTCATAATAGGCTATTTCAAGACTTTCAGGATAACATTCTAATATTTGGTGCCACAAAAATGGTGTCCATACAACTAGAACTTTTCGAAATCATTTTTCAATGTTGCGCTCATAATCTAATGAATTAATTGCATTTTAGTTGCTCCATATGTTAATTGGCCCAATTAAATTGGTCGGGGAGTAAAACGTAGGACTATCGACTCACAACTTTCTGTCAATGTGGAAAAATTATTTGGATTAATTATACACTTAAGTGCTTAATTAATCCAAGTATTTTTAGAGGTCCAGTACGCAAGTGTGAATTGAAATGTTTTACTCCTCGCCCAATTTAATTGGATACAGAGGGACACTGGGACTGAGTTTTTGTCAGAAATTGCAAAAATATTGATTTTTTTATTCTTTGATATAATTATGCCCCTGACTCCAGCGGACAATTTAGTGAAAGTCTTTTCCAAATTCCGCCATATTTAAATGCCCAGCGAATTCTTGAAATGTCTAGTGCATGGTATCTAAACGCCTCCTATTCATGGACTTCCATTGAGGCGAGTATTTCTGTACTTATTTTCCTAATAATGAGCTCAGAAAAGCAAGAAAGAGGGTGTTAACATATGGTGCTGGGCAGTTTTAGCTGATAAGGTAAGCTGATAACTAAAAAAATATGCATGGATTTATAAAAGTACATTTTTCTGAGCTTCCCATTTTTTGGAACAAAATCCGCCCCATATGCATCAGACTTGTGGCTATAATGTAGCAATTTTTTATACATATTCTATATTAATGCATCCATAAGCACAGTGATTAGTTTTACTGTAGTATTCATAGTTTTGCCATTAAAAATATTTTAATTTTCAATTAATGGGATAAATAAATAGTGAAATACTGTATGTTAATTTATATCTCAACAAATATTCATATGAACTTAAAAGCAATCACTAGGATTGCTTCCATACTAAATATCTATATGAGAAAGACATGATAAATGACCTACCTCTATTTGTTTAACGCAAGGACTATTTTCAAAATTTGCATATTTTTCATATTAAAATAATCATATCTCCTAAACGGTTAGAGATAGAAAAGTGTATATCAGTAGTCTAGTGTATATTACTATTAGAGTGCTGTATGGAACATTAAAACAATATCCATTGATAATTACCTAAAATTGAAAGCCTATCACCAAAGAATATGCATGTTTTTATAAAAGTCCATTTATCGCGGCTTCCCATTTTTTGATACAACATTTGGTCCTTGCGCATTAGATTTGCTGCTATAATAATGCAAATTTGTATTCATATTCTATATTAATGAATACAAATTTGCATTCTATATTGGGGAGCGTGATGGCGCAGTGGCTTAGCTGCTCGTCTTTCACCCGGACGGCCGGGGTTCGAATCCCGGTGACAGCGGGGTGGAATTTTCACCTGAAAAATCACGTGGCGTCAGGAAGTGCATCCGGCCTTAAATCCCCGGCCAAAACCAAAATGAGCCTGGTTGGCTCCGGCCACCCCAATTAATTGGGAAAAAGCCGAAGAAGAAGAAGATTCTATATTAATGCATCCATAAGTTCAGTGATTAGTTTTACTGTAGTATTCATAGTTTTGCCATTAAACATATTTTAATTTTCAAATAATAGGCAATTAATGGGATAAATAAATTGAGAAATTTGTCAATTTATATCTCAACAAAATTTCAATCCGGAGGTAAACTAGTCCCCCGTTCGGATCTCCGGGTGGGGACTACTCGAGAGGGGGTTAACATCACAGAAGTGACAAAGAGGAAATCTGACATTCTACGGATCGGAGCGTGGAATGTTAGAAGTCTGCTAGGAAGTGGAAGGTTAGAAAACTTAGAAAGGGAAATGGATAGGTTGAGGTTGGATTTGGTTGGGATTAGTGAAATGCGCTGGCAGGAAGAACAGGACTTTTGGTCAGGAGACTATAGGGTCATTAGCACTAAATCAAACAATGGCCAAGCAGGGGTTGGCCTCATATTGAGTAGGAAACTTGGACAGCGGGTGGAATATTATGAGCAATATAGTGAACGGATTATTGTAGCAAAAATAAATACTAAACCTACCTGCACCACAGTGGTACAAGTCTATATGCCTACCAGTCAAGCTGATGATGAGGATGTTGAAATGGTCTACGAAGAAATAGACGAAATTCTGAGGTATATCAAGGGTGATGAAAATGTTATAGTAATGGGAGATTGGAATGCTGTGGTAGGAAAAGGGAGAGAAGGGAAGATAGTAGGAGATTTCGGATTAGGTGAAAGGAATGATCGAGGAAGCAGGCTGGTAGAATTCTGCACCGAGCATGAATTGGTCATAGCTAACACCTTATTCAATAACCACAATAGAAGAATATACACATGGATGAGACCAGGAGATACAGGGCGTTACCAAATCGACTTCATTATGGTCAAGCAGAGGTTTCGAAACCAGATTTTGGATTGTAAAACATATCCTGGTGCTGACATAAACTCTGACCACAATCTGGTTGTAATGAATTGCAGATTAAAGTTGAAGAAACTGAAGAAAAGTCAAAAGCCAAAAAGGTGGGCAATAGACAGACTGAAAGAGAAGGATGTAAACGAAAGATTCAAGAAGAGTATAAAGGAAGGACTAATGAAAAACCCTAAACAAACTTCAATTGCAGACGAATGGGCACTTTTGAAGAATGAAATAACAAAATCCACAGAAGAAAACATTGGTAGGAAAGAAAGAATAGGGAGAAAACCGTGGATCACTCAGGATATACTAGAATTGATGGATGAAAGGCGGAAACACAAGAATGTAAGAGATGAAAAGGGGAAAGCAGAATACAGACGTCTGAGAAAAGAGGTTAACAAGAAGTGCAAGGAAGCGAAAGAAGAATGGTTGAAAGAGAAATGTGCAGGTATAGAAAATTGTCTGAAATTAGGAAAAGTAGACACAGCTTATCGAAGGATTAAGAATACTTTTGGGGAAAAGAAGACTAAGTGCTGTAATATTAAGGACACAAATGGAAAGCCTCTAACAGATAGGGAAGAAAAGGTTGAGAGATGGAAAGATTACATCGAGACTTTGTATAAGGGAAAGGAGATTGAGAATCATGTAATGGAAAGGGAGGAGGAAATTGATGAGGATGCGAAAGGAGATTTAATATTGAGATCAGAATTTGATAGAGCTTTGGAAGACTTAAGCAGGAACAAAGCACCAGGCATAGATGATATACCGATTGAGTTGCTACGCTGCATAGGAGATGAAGGTCTGATCAGGTTATTTCACTTGGTGTGTAGGATTTATGAGACAGGTGAGGTACCCCCTGATTTCAAGAAGAATGTAATCATCCCTATACCAAAGAAAGTGGGAGCTGACAGATGTGAAGATTACCGTACAATCAGCTTGATTACTCATGCTTCAAAGATCCTGTCTAGAATAATTTACAAGAGGATTGAAAGCCAGATAGAAACGGAGTTGGGTGAAGACCAGTTTGGTTTCAGGAGAAATGTAGGAACAAGGGAAGCTGTACTAAGTCTTAGGCTGATTTTGGAAGGTAGAATAAGGAAAGATAAGAGAACGTTCATGGCTTTTGTAGACTTAGAAAAGGCTTTTGATAATGTTGATTGGACTAAATTGTTTGACATTTTGAAATCGATTGGAATAAAGTACAGGGATAGGAGGGTGATATACAATCTGTACAGAAACCAGACAGCAGTCATTCGAGTTGAAGGATATGAGAGAGAAGCTGGTTTTCAGAAAGGTGTAAGGCAAGGCTGCAACTTATCACCCATACTTTTCAATCTTTACATTGAACAAGCAATGAAGGAAATTAGAGAAAAATTTAAAGTGGGAGTGAAGATTCAAGGAGAAATAATTTCAACTCTGAGATTTGCTGATGACATCGTCATCTTGGCCGACAAGCCTGAGGATTTGAATGAGTTTTTGAATGGTATGGACTCCGTCTTACGGAAAGAATTCATGATGAAAATTAATAAATGTAAAACAAAAATACTGGAATGCAGCCGAACTGAATCAGAAACCTCTATGGAGATCAAATTGGCAGGTGAAAAGCTGAAGGAAGTAGGAGACTTCTGTTACTTAGGAAGCAGAATAACCAATGATGGACGAAGCAAAGAGGATATAAAAAGTAGGTTGGCTCAGGCAAAGAAAGCATTTCTACAAAAAAGGAATCTGCTGACATCGAATATAGATTTAGGTATTAGGAAGTCATTTTTGAAAGCCTTTGTCTGGAGCGTGGCGCTCTATGGAAGTGAAACTTGGACTATTGGTGCAGCAGAAAAGAGGAGAATTGAAGCATTTGAAATGTGGTGTTACAGGAGAATGATGAAGATCAGATGGGTAGATAGGGTTACAAACAAAGAGGTATTAAGACGAGTGGGAGAGGAGAGATGTTTCTGGCGACTGTTAATGAAGAGAAGAGATAGATTGGTAGGACACATACTAAGACACCCAGGAATAGCAAGCTTAGTTATGGAAGGAAGGGTCGAGGGCAAAAACTGTAGGGGTAGACCAAGGTTAGAATATGTTAAACAGATTGCCTCGGATGTAGGGTGTCGGAGCTATGTAGAGATGAAACGATTAGCTCAGAACAGGGAGGCATGGAGAGCTGCATCAAACCAGTCAAAAGACTGAAGACTCAAACAACAACAATATTCATATGAACTTAAAGCCAATCACTAGGATTGCTTCCATAATAATATCTATATGGGACAGTCATGATAAATGACCTACCTCTATCCGTTTAACGCAATGACCATTTTCAAAATTTGCATAATTTCTATATAAAAATAATCATATCTCCTAAACGGTTAGAGATCGAAAAGTGTAAATCAGTAGTATAGTGTATTGTTTTATCCCTTGGTTGGGGGTTGGGATAAACACGATAGTATCAGATGTGCTAATTTAGAGGGCTGCTTCCGGATGCGAGTAGCTTCCCGTGATTGGGAGAGACTACTAGTGTAGTGTGTTGGTGTTAGTGCTTAAGCTATCGGGGGCGTCCCTGCAGGATGCAATTATCTGCCAGGGGATGAATGCCTAAGTGCAGGCTGCTAAACTAGCCTGCCAGCTGGGCGGAATGAGCAATTCAATGAATGTGCAGAGTCAGTGACTCGACGCTCTGCAGTCGAGTCGCGTGCTCGAGTACAATGGAATCTGTGAAGCAATTACTGGCCTCTACGGTCAGGGGCAATTATGACTAAGGTCAGGTTGGGTATGAGGATATAAAGTGGAGTGTAATTAGTAATAAAAGTGTAGTTTACTGGCCATGTGTTTATTGGCTAGTAGATGTAATATGATGTCCCTCTTGGGGAGTTTAAACAAATATAAAGTACAATTTGTGGTGTTCAGGGTAGGTGTTTACAAAATAAAGGATTCTGAGCACAGCTAGATCTCACCTGGTGAAGAACTGGAACGGAACCTCGTCGGGCAGAGCCGCTGGCGAAGTACACAGTAGAACAGATAATCCCTCCTGTCTGGGTTCCATTCTTATATGTTTCGGCGCTGCTTAGTCAGCATCGCATCAGTGTAGCTGCCCCAGATAGTTGTTAGTGTAAATGTTTATGTGAGTTTTGCAAGTCGTTGGCTAACTTCCTAGGCTTAGGTGGTCGCCGCTTGCTGTGTAGAGATATGTTCTGGAATTATAGTGTTTCCAGTTGGGGTGGTTTTGGTAAACGATGGCGGGGTGGTTCTCAGGGGGTACTGCCCCCCAGGCTGTACAAGTCCCTTTCCCCGTTTGTTCGCGTCCTCGCGAACGGGAAACAAAGTGGGCGTGTCGTTGTGATGATTTTTTCGTGTCTTCTTCTTGTTCCTCTTCTTCTTTTCTTCAGTGTCTGTGTCGTGTAGGTGTATCGATGTCGTGTTGTCCTGGTGGTGATGTGAGTCTAGCGTGTGCTCAGAGGGGGTAGGTTTTGGGTATATACATGTTTATCATTGATCTAAAATTAATCGCTATAAAAGTTGACATTTGAAATTATAACAATAAAAATACAGAAAAAATACATGTTCTAGAAGTTATATGCATGTTGGTATTATGCAGGAAGGAAAAAACCATAGTTGGACGGATGGCTGTGCCGTCCGCCGCTGTGTGGGAAAAAATTTGCTCCCTGCAAGGTATTGTATAAAAGATGGAAGAAAATAGAAAAACAGGTGCCCCAGGGTATAAGTTAAAGGTATATGTATTAAATGGTTTATTCTGTTGGGGTAAAACGGGACACCTTCACAAATTTTATTTTAGTAGAATAGAAAGGAAAGAGACAAAAGTGTGTAGAAACGTGTTTGGTGTTAGAATGTTGCAGTGCTTTATGTGTATTCTTCATATTTCTCGTGCTTTGAAGGTTTTACAATTTCTTACAATTTTCGATTACAATTCTTACATGCTACGCTTAATTCTATTACTATTACTACTAAATCCTTTCTGCTCATGAGTATCTTTCTCCTATGCATATGGTCATAGCGCTTTTCTTTCTTGGCCAACTTTACCTTGTGCCATTCATCTGTGGCTTTTGACCTGCCTCTGTGGTTTAGTGGTCAAACCGCTCAACCGCTGTTGTGAATTTTCCTCGGTGGGTGGAAGAATTCACCTTGATGGCTAGAATAGACGTTCACAAAGCTACGTCTTTCCTGGCTATCGCATCCGCTCCTTATTCAAGCGTCTGTCATGTGTTGCGTCAGCTCCGCTCGGTGCCCCACGGTCACCTGGCGTAACCGCCGCCTGTTGCCATCACTTTATTAGTGTGACGTGAAATCGGTGAATATTTTGTATGTGTGTGTCATAGTGGAGAGTGTGTATAAGCTGGTGTTGGAAATATATTTACAAAAGACATGTGTATGGTGCTGATGATCTGAAACATAATAATTTATTAGTTAGTTCCCCTTTTCGGTGGAACGTGCGTAGAGGGCGCCTCCTGGTGTGCCTGAAATAGAGTGTGATATAATATCCACATACATTTTGACTATATCTCGTACACATACTTATGTCTACTGTGTACCTTTTAAGTCTAACTTAACCTAAGCCAGCCTTATTGTTATACTATTATAATATTATACTATTTTGACTCCTGTCTTCCTGTGTATTTGTCATGTCTCCTCCGTGTATACAAGTGTATGAGTGTATTTGTGTGTCGTGACGTCACCTTTACCTGATAATGATCATGTTGTCAGCGTTCCCATGATGCTGTAGTGGTGGAGCTCTTTGCTGAAAGGAAAGGCATGTAATTTAAGCACATGTGGCCAATACATTAAGTGCACATATCGCGCAGCGCTGTTTTAAGGGTCGGCTTGGATGATGCCACCGCCCTTGAGACCTCTTCGGACGTCTCGTGTGTTATCGGGGTCGGTCAGCTCCAGTGGCTGTACCGTATACCTCGCTGATGGGTCAGACGGCTTCAGTGTCTCCGCCCCGTTATGTTTATTTATTGCTACTTTATTGATTTGTCGGACTTATCCTGGCAACGTCTAGCCGCCAGGTGCCGAACGCTCGATATCGCGTTCGCATCGCATATTTATCTTAATGTATTGTCGGTCTTACCCTGGTAACGTCTAGTTGCCATGTGCCGAACGCACTTATCGCGTTCGAATAACATGTTCGTATTTACCTTAATATATTGTCGGTCTTACCCTGGTAACGTCTAGTTGCCAGGTGCCGAACGCCCTATCTTAATAAAAAAGGTGCTTAGCCTAAATTATGCTAGTTAACATTAAAAAAAATATATATATTGTATTTACAAGCCGAAATGGTCCTTAGTCTAGTGCCGAAATGTGCTGTGCTGCTGTTTTACAACAGTGCTTATTAAATTTGCTTAAATCTAAGTTGCCTTTGAAATGGAACTGTATCTTATATACTAGAATTTTGATCGGAGGCTCGTCCCGGTCGGTTTCCCTCCCGGGGGGCCCTTGTGACCTACTGCCGTGACCGGAATCCAGCAGTGGCCCGTAGTCCACCTCCTCTTAAACTAATTGTCGACATCCGCCTCTTAGTAATTAATATAGGTCTGTGCGACGGCGTTGCTAAGGAGCAAGCGCCTCACGCGGATATCCCTTCCGTTGATCTTATACCTGCCTGTGTTGGCATTATTCGCCATTTATCGTTTATTTATATTTATTGCTGGGTTGCCCACAGAACCCCTTTGGGCAGCCCGTTGCATACCCATTTAATATCTCTGGCCGCCCAGTGCGTTACCATTTAATCTCTGGAGACTCGGTGTCATCCATTTATGTGGGCATGGAACCGAATGATCGCATTCATTCCATATGCATTATTTATTATTCATTTGTTATTATGTATTAAATCGTCTTCACCTTGTCTTCCGGGACAAGGACTTGGCGGATCAAGGATTGGTCCCGCTGAATCCTGAGACCCTGCTTCACTTCCTCGAACGGAAGACTTGCTCCTCGCCATAGGAGCTCTACTTAGGTTACATGCTAACTAGAAGTCTAGTCCTAATGTGGTCGTCTCTAGGTTCGTCTCCTGAGTGTAGTGTGGCGCTGGCTAATTCTCCTACTAGCCGTCAAAAGTCTCCCCTGCAAGTCTGGCTTCGATGACCGTAGCGCATAGTGGGTGTAACTTTCTCCGACAAGGGGGCAGGCTAGGCACACCCTAGATCTCGAAGTTTGCCCGCGCTAAGTCATCGTTCCTTCAACCTTACGTTATTCCGTCTTTAGTCTGGGTCAGGATCTGTTGGCGTCTGGCCCCGTCTCTGCCCTTCCGTGGAGCTTCTGCTCCGTCCGTTTACCTGCTCATCACCATCTAGTGTGATGTCAGATTCCTTTTTAAAAAAATATAAGTCTGATATGTAAATAAGTTTGTGTGTACTATGTAATTATGTAAAATTTTTAGTGTTCTGGGGTTGTAGGATCTTCTAAATGCAGTGTCTACTTTATGCTTGTAATTGCCATGTCTGATTTCCAGCGGTGATGCCTTGATAATTTCCTGGAGGTGTTAGTAGGTTTGTATGGCGTTTGGTCCCTTGTTATTAGGATCCGGGGGTGTTATTTGCTGAATGGGTTTAAAGTGTGGTAGGAGGGGGTTATGAATCGTTGGTCTCCATATTTATGGTGGCCGGGAGCCGATGATGCTGCTAGGAGGTGTTTACAGTGAGTGGATGGGGTAGGTTTTTCCCAAGTGTGCAAAAATTTTTAAAAATGTCATGCGGGTGTAATAATAATAAAATCCCTGGTATGTGGATAGGATATTGCATGCATTGGGATGGATATGAGGCGTGTCCGCTCTCACTTGAGGATAAAGCATGTGTCAAGGTATAATAAGTCTATGTCCCTTGCATGCGGGATTATTTAATAAAAATACTTGTTAATATAAGTATGGCCTCATCCCTCTACACAGAGATGTGCATTGCGCTTGATATTGTTTCCGACTCACCTCTAATACTCAGGTGTAGGCATTTGGGGCCATTGTGTGGCATACCTTAATTTGTTAGACGCAAGAAGTCTATCAACCCCGATGTATATTTTGAAATGTAGTCTACCTGTTTTTATGTGTCTGTATGTTTGTGTTGGATAGTGTTGTAGGTGACAGGGTGTGTGGGAAGGAGGGTGGTGGGATGGTAGTCCGTAGTTGGTACCATGGCCATCCTGATGGCACTATTATCCATCTCTACTCCTGTTGTAGCGTGTCATCCTCTCTTAGTCACTATGTGTTCTCTACCTTTCCTTGGGATGTACACTGGCTAAGTTGAGATGCCATAAAGCATGTACTGTATTCTAAAATACCAGTCTGTGGAATGCCTGTGGGTCTGTGATACCAATGTTGTGTAAAAATGTTTGTGTCTGTGGCCACAGCCCTTGGGCTGCCCTTAGGATGTTTAAGTGCGGTGACGCTGTGACTTCACGGCCTAACCTGGTCTCCCGTTCATAACGTTGGGGTAACATGTGACCGTAAGTATAAATTGTCATAGAGTGATCGCCTGAAAAAAACAAGAAAAAAAATTATTAGGGGAGGGGGGCGTTGTTCCCTCATGGACTCTGTCTGTATTCGCCCCTGAGTGTTGGGCGCGTGTGGGAAGGAGGTGGCTGTGGCTGTAATTAGCGCGGCTGTGTGCGTGAGGTCGCTTAACGCTGACGTCCGCTGGCGCGTGGGACGTTATCGGAGAGGGCTTATCTCGTGTCGCGTGGCTAATTGTCGAGTGCCGCTTATTGCGTGTTAACACCCTTGTAGGCATGTTCATGTATTCCTGAGATGAATCCGGCACATAGTATTTGTGCATTAGTGGATGCAGGGCTTTATTGTAATGGCGCTGAATCCTGTGTCAACATCCGTGTCACTGTATGTCGTTATTGTTGTTGTTTTTGTGCCAGTGTCATCATGTCTGCATGTCATTGTCACGTCTGGCTATGATGAGAATGTTTACCGGCAACAGTGTGTTGCAACGGGCTGGAATTCGCTTATTCGCAACTCAGTGTTTTTTTGTTTGTTTGTTTTTGTGTCCTTGTATACAGAAAGTCTCTAATGTTATGTATGGCGGCAGACGGAACGTGACTTTCGCCACTGTCCGTTTGTTGACATGTGTTTTACATTCTAGGAAGGCCAATGTGCTAACCTGTCACATTTTCGCTCCCAAGCTTGTTTGGACTTTTGCTTCCGCAATGCCTCTGCTTTATGTAATTATCTATGATTTATGTCTAGCAAGTCTATTGCCTATGTTCGGGGTAATCCAAATTTGCCATGATTTTTGGCCTTAGAGATGTGATGTTACCTGTTTTGTGTGGGCGTTTGTTTGTGAGATTGGCGTCCCCCGTATTCAGGTGTCGGGCGCTATGGTTCAAAGAAAAGTGTCTTGTGGTCTCCGTAGAGGCCTGGCGCGTTCCCGGTACGTCCCCTATTGGTAGTCCCGGGGTCGCTAATGCCCTAAGTAGGCTGTTGTAGCGAGTGCCTTAGAACGAACCAACGCTCCTGTATGTATGTTAAAGAACCTTCCTGTGTTCATGATTGTGTGGCTCAGTCGTTTATGTGCTTGTGTGTGGCATTAGTGTAATGCATTTGCCACCTCTAGTGTATGTTTAAGGCGTGTACACTGTAATAATATGCCCTTTATATACATATAATTTAAACATTCTTATGCCTATCTTCACTTTTAGCTATATTCTATGGGGCACAGTGTCTGTATGGGACCCTATGTTTTTTCTTTATGGGATTGTGTGTGCATGCTGTTTGTGCGATGCTGCCCGTGTAATTGTCTGTCCCCGTGTCCATATTCCTGGTTTAATTTGGACGTACTTGCGGATTGCCTTAATTTTGGCCAGTTTCCGTCTAAGTGGGAGTAAATTTTTCGCCTGCGAATGGATCTATCTGGTGTCTAGTCGCGCTGGCTGAGTTTTCTGACTTTCCATGTTGAAAAACCTGTGTGTTGTATGTAACTGATCTTTCGTCGGTCGCCAATTTTTGTTTTCCACGGCGTCCGATTTTATTGAGTATTCGGACCCGTGCTCCCGTGTAGCGCTCCGTGTTTTATGTCTGCGTTGTCTGTTGGGATTTTGTGCGTCCCTAGTGTGGCCTCTGAATGTGTCGTCGCGCTAAAAATGCTGTTGGCTAGCTTCCTTTTTGGCACGTTTTTATCGTGTTTCTGTGCGTGCGCATGTGCCTTAAGCTAATACTTAGGCTAATGCCTTGATACCACATTTTCCGTGTTTTATGTACCATGGCGTCTATTGTATGTTTGAGATACTCGTGCGAAAATGTACGTTAGTGTGAGTGTTTCGTGTGATTCGGAACGACCCTCGTACTTTAATTTCGGGAGTTATCCGGCTTTGAAAATGGTGTGAATGATTGTGTACGTTACAGCTGGAGTGAAAGCGCTCCTAGCCTGTCTGATACTTGCGAAGGCCGGCTGTCCCATTACGTCTTATCGCTGACTGGCGATAGTGTCAAGTTTCACTGACGTGGGCTGTACCTGCTACTAGTCTGGCGGTCTGTTTATTGCATGTGTTAAGCACGTGTGTGTGGATTTGGTGACACGCTTTTCTATTGTGAGCATACATGATGTGCCTTTGGCTTCTCGTCAATGTAAAAGACCCTACCTCTGTTCATATATTGTGTGTCCCCAAATTTTGTGCTATTGTAGACCTGGTGCGAGTATGTTCGTGTTAGCGTGACTGTCCCTTATCGCTACATCCTCCAATTGGATGGCTACCCGACCTTGCGTTCCTGGTATTCGGAAGGTCGCGGGTTTGAGACCGTCTTAAGTCAGGATGATCATTCCTGTTGCCTTTTGGGCCTGTGTCTCTGTGACAATTTGGTCAGTGTTATTGTCTCTTTTTATGATAACTGTGCTTACTGTGTGACTTCAAAAATATGTTACAGTATTTTCCCCTGAACTGTGAGTGTTATCCCCCGGTATTTACGCTTAGTTTGAGCGACATCGTAGGGGACAAGAAAAATGCCTGCCATGGGTAGTGTAAGAAATGACGCACACCTATGGATTAAATATATATGTATGCATGCAAATTGTATAGTTTTATGCATGTGTTTTTGTGTGTTTACCCTCTACAGTGGTGGAACCTGTCCTTTGTGTTAATTGTAGTGTACGCGCCCCCGTGAGGCTCTTGGGAACATTTATCCATGGGCTTGTGCGATCAGTGAATTTCACTACTGTGCGCACGCCCTCGCTCGTCGAGGTGAATTATTGCGCCCTGTTATGAAGGCATAGGCCTCAGGTTCCCATTGAGCCGCTTCTTTACTATCTTTCAGGGGTGTTTTAAGTAAAGCAGGCCTAAGCCTACCTTCCCCGTAGTGCCTGTTAGTATGTGTAGGTATGCTGGCGCCTGAAGGGCTGTGATGGCTCCGCGCTTCCCTATTAATGTTTGTGCGCGTGTATGCCCTCCTGTATTTCTGGGACTAAGAGCCTACCTCAGTCCTTATCCCTGATCAAATGGTATGCCTCATCATCAAGGTCAATAAATTCACTGGTACGAAGTATTTCCTTGCAATGACTACATTGTAATCGTTTAGTCACACTATAACAACAATACCCTGCCAAGTACACTAGAATAGGGATATCATCCTTACAACCATCATAATCTCTGTCATCCCTATATCCCTATATATATTATAATTGTGAAAATCTGTGTGTCCGTGTGTGTGTGTGTGTGTGAGTGTGTGTGTTAGTTTGTTACCTCTTGACACTAAAACGGCTGGACGGATTTGGGTGAAATTTAATATGGAGACAGCTTATACCCTGGGATAACATATAGGCTGCCTTTCATCCGGAAATAAATCATTGTTCCCGTGGAACGGGCAACATAACTGAAAAGTCACCAAAAATACTCAACTGGGACAAAATATCGAAGTTGTCGCATAAAGACCGGACAAAGCTCATTTTACGCCTCTCGATGCGAGAAATAATACTCGGTAGGTCCCTACGGGACACCGAAAACCACATTTTAAGGCCCTAAAACCAACAGTTTCAAAGATATTCGCAGAAAACTATATTCACTCTGATAAACTGATGAACTAATGGCAAGTCCGTTTCCATGACACCTGAATCTGAAGGTATGACATCCGATTTTCTATATATCCCCGTAGGAGGCAATGCCAATCCATTTCTTATCTTTTTCAAGATATATATAAACACAATAAGAACAGGGTAGCGTGCCTGCCTCCCAACCGGAGGCCCCGGGTTCGATTCCCGGCTCCGTCAGAAATTTTAGACACTGACGTGAGGATTGCAACGGAGTTCACACAAACTTCTTGAGGACAATTGAGTAGCTGTCTGATAGAGAGGCAGCGCGCCGGTCACGAAAAACAAGATTAACGGCTGAGGGGACACGATGCACTGACCACGCGTCACCACAATATCTGCAGGCCAAATGGCTGGGAGCGGTCGCATGATAGGCCTAGGCCCTTCATGGTCTGTAAAGCCAGGGGTAAAAAAATTAGGTGTAGCGCCTTCCAATACCACTTTTAATTTTTAATCACTACAGTAGCGGCTACTAAATAAAGGTAGCGATATAGCTACGTTCAATTTAATAAACACTGGGCTTACAAATCCCGTATAGTTAAGTAGAAATATCAGTCTGGTCGTTATTTCAGTAGCAACGAAGCTCTGTGGCGGCTATTGCCGTTTCCGTAACACTTAAGGCATCCCGCCGTCACATACCTCAATGTGCACTATAAATTTGTGAACCAGTCTATTTTACTGAAAAGAATTTCTACGAGCGAGTATCCACTCCGGCAAAAAACACACTCACCACATTTTCCAAAATTTACACAAGACATGATTTTTAAAGCACTCTTCTGTATGTTTAGGTACAGACATATACCACATGGAAACATACAATAAAATGTTGGCAAATCTGAGTTCAAGGAACTGCTGTCCAGAATAGGCTTAGGGCAGGTTATGCGGCCCATGTTCGTAACATGGAATGTTTTCCATCGACAATGCATCTACACCATGTGCGAGGGCAACGCATTTCAAAGATCTCTAAAAACATAATAATCAGGAAATTTAAAGTGGGAGCGAAGATTCAAGGAGAAATAATTTCATGTCTGAGATTTGCTGATGACATCGTCATCTTGGCCGATACGCCAGAGGATTTGGACGAGTTTTTGAATGGTAAGGACTCCGTCTTGAGGAAAGAATTCATGATGAAAATCAATAAATGTAAAACAAAATTTAAAGTGGGAGCGAAGATTCAAGGAGAAATAATTTCATGTCTGAGATTTGCTGATGACATCGTCATCTTGGCCGATACGCCAGAGGATTTGAACGAGTTTTTGAATGGTAAGGACTCCGTCTTGAGGAAAGAATTCATGACGAAAATCAATAAATGTAAAACAAAATTTTTGGAATGCAGCCGAAATAAATCAGAAAACTCAATGGACCTCAAATTGGTAGGTGAAACGCTACGGGAAGTAGGAGACTTCTGTTACTTAGGAAGCAAGATAACCATTGATGGACGAAGCAAAGAGGATATAAAAAGCAGGTTGGCTCAGGCAAGGAAGCATTTCTACAGAAAAGGAATCTGTTGACATCGAATATACATTTAGGTATTTGGAAGTCATTTTTTAAAGCTTTTGTCTGGAGCGTGACACTATAACGAAGTGAAACTTGGACTAATGGTGCAGCAGAAAAGAGGACAATTGAGGCATTTGAAATGTGGTGTTAAAGGAGAATGATGAAGATCAGATGGGTAGATAGGGTAACAAATGAAGAGCTATTAAGACGAGTGGGATATGAGAGATGTTTCTGGCGACTGCTAATGAAGAGAAGAGATAAGATGGTACGACACATATTAACACACCCAGGAATAGCAAGCTTAGTTATGGATGGGAGGGTCGAGGACATGAACCGTAGGGGTAGACCAGGCAAGGGAGGCATGGAGGGCTGCATCAAACCTGTCAAAAAACTGAAGACTCAAACAACAACAATCTGGAATTTTAATTAATTAGAGAGGCATGTGAGGCAAAAGGGTTGTTGGAGAATTTCAATCCCTGGGATGTAACACTAGAAGAGACTGCATAATGTACATCAGCGTCCAAGGTGAGAGATATTTTAGTATAGGTCTATTAATAGTGACACGTTGACGTTCAAATCATCAATAAGTGTGGCAAAATTACACCCAGAATAACTTAAGGAAATATACGCCCACTTTTAATTCTCCATATTCCGATAGATTCGCCATTCCAGTGTGCAAGAGTGCAGTTCCCTCTTCAAACAATATTCGCAATTTCTATTAACAAAGCGCAATGACACACACTTAACAGCGGCAGGTGTACATTTAGACAAAACCATTTTTTCCCATGGGCAACGGTATGTGGCGTGCTCTCGAGTATCCGGACAAAAAATGGTCAGTAGAAGATGGCAAAACCAAAATCGTAATTCTAAAATGTGTTCACATAATGTAACATCGTACCCTGCAGACTTTCACAACTCTATAAAATTCCCACTTTGCTGCTCATATCAATATACTGTACTGTATGTATCAACATTTTCAGAATTGCAATGGACCCGCCTGTAACCGCAATTGCTGTAATAGAATTGACCAATTATCAGCAATGCTTGCCAGGTCGATGAGGGGATAGCGTGTCGGTGTACTAACCCCAAGATTGCAGGTTCACTCCTGGTCGTGGTAAGTGATTTTTGAAAGGCGGCAAAAATACGACACGCATGTCATTCGATGTTGGCATGTCAAAGAACCCATTTAAATTCAGTAGGCGGTGTTCATAATGGCAAAATTAACCTCGGGATTTTCCGCCAACACAAAGTTCCTCATTTCTCTACTAGAAAGCGCTATAGCGTTCAAGGAGCTTAGATATCTAACCTCCTTGACTCTCATAGTGATTCAAGGAACAACAAAATTCGACGCAAGCTACCCTCTGGGTGTCAAATTACAAAGCTTCCATCCGGCACCCGAGGCCATATGATATTATTATTATTATTTCATCAGCAATAATGCATCGTCCTCATTGTCTTGATCGCGAGCGAAGC
The DNA here is from genome assembly GCA_946902985.2 of Meconema thalassinum. Lineage (NCBI taxonomy): Eukaryota > Metazoa > Arthropoda > Insecta > Orthoptera > Tettigoniidae > Meconema > Meconema thalassinum. Next base: position 914,609,655 of record OX336388.2, read on the forward strand.
CGCGGGTACCTGCTCGTCTATATATATACGGTCAATGAATTTTTGCTCATCAGTGGGAAACTCAGGAACCTCTGAGGTAGGTTCACACAATTCATTTATTTTAATTTCACCAAATAAGTTGGATTTGATCTTTAGGGACATGGATGATTGAATCCTTAGCTTGTGTTCTACTTCATACACCTGCCTTATTGAAATATTATACTGGCCACCTGCCAACTGCCTGTATTTGCCAAACCTTCCCTCTAATACATCAGTCTGAAACTTCCCAAACAGAACATAAGAGAAATTTAGAGTTGACAAGCAATAATCTTTCAACTTTAACAAGCCTTCTGTTGTCAGTATCATTGCAGCCATTGTCTCAGAGGACCCTTTTACATTTAGTTTTTTCCACTTATTTAGCCACTGCAAGAATTTATATAAATAATTAACAATTTCAATAGAATCTGTTGACACTGGGCACATGAGGATATTGTTGAGTCTTGCTCCTTTACCAGGAGTTCTTACATTTACTATATTCCACCAATTTAACATTAGTTCAATATACCAGGCAGTTTGTTTATAATGCAATAAGTCACACTTTTCCCCCATAACTTTCAACACTTCAATGAAATTTTCATTAAAAACCTGAAGAACAAGTTTAACACTTTGCCGTTCAAGTGAAGTAGGGCATAAGGCCTTTACAGAGAGACCGTAGCCATACTTCACTAACTTATCATGCTCTATATTTTGCAATTTCTTCACAGAGCAAAATGATGCTTTGTGTACATCATTGCTAACTGGGTCAAAATCAGGATAGTTCATGCACATATCTTCATCTTTTTGGTTCAACCAGTTGTTTCTGACACACTTAAGCAAGTGGACAGAGTCAAACACAAAGAAAAGAGGCCTTGTTTCATTGACAGGATGAGGGTAAACACACTTCAGTTCTTTCTGCGGTGAAAACTGCTGCATACATTTCCTACTTACAGAACTGTTGTCACTTACTACACAAACCACATGAAATCCTATTTCTTCCAAGCCAATAATAATTTTCTTCAGTATGCAGTGCAACTGTTCCCCAAACATGGATTTCACTGGCAGTACATGTACCATTTCCTTAACATCTGACAGTAGACTAGATATCATGAAGCAATAGGCACTTGTTGCTAGTTTCTCGCTGTTGAAAGCTTTTCCAACAATATTTTCACCTTTGTAATCCATCATTGGTTTCACATACACTTCATCCATCATGAGAACAACAAATTTATCACTTTCATTGCCAGAAAATTTGTTCTTTATATAGTTCAAAAAATTCTCCTCATGCTGCTCCACTCGAGGATCTAACCTGAATGTAGAACATAGCCTCCTGATCGTGCATGTATGGGGCAACACTATTACATTTAAATGTCTCAAGTACGCATAGCTGTGGGGCGAGATTGATTGTAGCATTGAACACAAAATCAGAAAGGAAGGGCTATAAACTCTCTTTTGCCCAGACCAAAGTCTAATTTGCTCTGTAACAAACTCAATATGTTCCACAAAGTCTGGGTTTGATAAGCTCACAGATTCCAAAATGTTCGAAGCTAACGCCAAGATTTCAGAGGAACTATTTTTTTTCTCGTCCCCATTAAAATTGAGTGTATCCAAACGTTCAAGGACGTTTCTATATCAGAAATGTTCATTACAATATTTGGGAATAGGAAATCACCTATCCTGTCTAACTTAACTTCCTTGTAGTACACTTCTATGTGCAATGATGCTGCAATCACTACACTACAAATAACCTTAGACATAGGACAGAAGGTTATGAAAAGAATTAAAATGTTGTTGTCCTTAGAAATTATATTCCATGACTCTGGTGCATTGAGAAGTCCTATTTTATGATTCAGTTCCTTGAAGCTGGAAAATGACAATGCCTCATTTTGCAGATTAAACTCTGCCTCACTTTCTTCAATTGCAGTCTGCAGGTTCCTATTTTCTCTCCTAGCTCTCTTCTCCTGAGGGCTGTCTCTGTAGGACTTTGGGGTACTCAAATACTCTGGGCAATTTGGTAGACGAGATGGAACAGCACAAGGTTTAAGTCAAGGCACTTTTAATGGGAGTGTAATCGCTTGGCCATCTTCACAATTGAATACAGTATTCTGTCCAATGTCTTGAGCATTAAAATGCCGTTCACAAACCTGCAATTTGCAAAAGAATCATACTGAGTAACATTCATTGAAGTAAAGTGTATAGGCCTACCGATAATTAATCTTACATTCTGAGCTACATCGCCACAGTGGGCTCTTTGGGTCCTAGTGAGATAACTGCTGCACTTTCCAAGTGATCTAGGAATGTATTTATTATTACTCAATGAATTGTGAAATATCTTAGTGATATGGTTCATTATAACTGACCAAATTTCTTAAAATTCAGCAGATAATTCCATAAAAAGTTGTATATTGGACAAGAAAATGTTATGAATATGCAAAGAATACAGCTTATCATCGAAGTAACCTACACACCTGGGTATATTTAGGGAAATAGTAGTGATTTATGGCATGTATAGAGTAGCCTATATTTAAAAATATCCATTACCAACCAAGGTATAAATACGGTACTGTAAATCATTGAGTACCATAGGCTAACATTTTTTCTAGGCCTACTCTTTCGTCTCGAGTACTATATGGTACCTGTATCAGAATATTAGTTTTAGAACAAACTATTGAGCTACAGGTCTACTTATATCTTGCTTTTAAACAGTTACCTTCACTGGGGAATTTCCTATTAAAACATCTCCGCTGGGAGCAATAAAGGGGTTAGGTACCTACTTAATCAGGAATCTGAGCAATTTGTGGTGCATATTAAATGACTTTCCAGTGAGGCCTGACTCAATTATATAAATCATTAGCTTTGAACACCGATTCTCAATATGCATGCATTAAAAATAAATATATAATTATCACACTAAAACATTTTCAGTATCTGATCACAACATGTTTAATTCTCCCATGCACAACAAACTTGCCTCGCATGTTGGGAGATTCGTTTATTAATTATCTAATGAGGAAACACCGTTCATTATTATTATTATTTGAAACTTAGCCTAAATGCAAAGTATTGCTCCAACTCTAACCTTAAAATGACTAGGCTTGGTCACTTACGTGTTGCTTGCAAGGCAATGAAATAGTTCTTGAAACTATTTATAGCAGCCTAGGTAATTCTTTACATTATTAAGTTTACCGGTATATCGGCTATTTATGTGGTACGGTAGGCTAAGACTGCTTAGATAATTAAAAAACGTGTACCGTATTGGTAGCCTACTTACCACAGAATGTTTCGTTAATAGCTGATATCCAAAGTTTCTTCAAATTCTCTTCCTCGGGGAACTTAAACACTCGAACTTTATTCTCAAGATCATAAATCCCCCTGCACTTCGGCACACAACACTTGTAAACCATATTTTACAGCAAAAAACTGAAAAAATCGCACAAAAACAACAACAAAGGTATGATCACAAACTTCTGCCCTCGGTATCCGCCATCTTGCTTATTTTCAATTCAGTGCAAAGGCCTTGTGTATAGGTGGTGTTGGCTAGGTTAATTCCGATAATAAAAACAATAATTGTACACTACTCGACACAAAAAATGATACTATCTTGGCGATGACCTTAAAATCTGAAGAAAATAACGCGTTTCAGAAACCGTATTTGCAGCCTCCCCCCCCCCCAAAAAAAAAACCAGCCATCTAAGTCGCCTTGTTCGAATGTTATGATTTCTTTTCGTGTTTTTAATTAATTTTCATTTAATAGAAAAAATGAAAAATTCGAAAATCGGCCAACGCCAGATATTCTGGCCAGGATAGCAGTATTTTTCAGTAAAAACGAATTTTAATTATCTAACGTATCAGGCCTGCGCTGAAGTCCTGTATTTATTTGATCAGAGCTGCTACCCGCGCCGTCGCTCGTCATACTTAGGCGTATCAATCAGATAGGCGTTGGTTGTTTTCGAAATCGAAGAATTCGTGTGGGCTGCTGTTCGCTTCAGTCTGTCGTGTTTCGAAACAGAATATTCCAGCTCGCTGGGATATCTCCGAATTTATTTCTTTTTCCGAAACGTATTCCCCACGTTTACTCGTCTTGCATTTATTTGGTCAGAGCTGCCCCCGCCGAATACCCACATTTTCGACGAGATTCTATAACCACTATTTCAAGGAGAAGGCTGTTCCCACCGGTTAACCTACTTTTCGATGAGTTAGTTGCTCCCGCCGATAACCCACCCATTTGGATGGGCTTCGGCGGCTGCTACTGCCGAATACACACCTTTTCGACGAGATTCGATTGGCTACTCCCCCCACTTACCCACGAATTCGACGAGATAGCCGTTCTCGCCGGTTTACCATATTTTCGAGGAGATAGCTTTTCCTGCCACATACACTCTTAACCATATTTTCGATCAGAAGGCTGCTCCCAGTGCTCGTCCAAATTTTCGATTAAATAGTTGCTCCCGCCGTTTACCCTCTTATTTTTCAACTAGACGGCTGCTCCCGCCGTTTACCCTCCTTGCATTAAGATGGCCAAAGTTAATCCCGTCGTTTACCCACCCATTCGATCCCGCTGTTTTTGAAAAGGAACAAGTTGAAGATGGAAAAAGTTTCGAACATTTTCGAAAGGAAAAAGTTTCGAACTCTTTCGAAAAGGCCACTGGGAGAGAGCCGAGATGGCCGTTCACGCTGGTTAACCATCTTTTCGATCATATGTCTATTCCCGCCGTTTAACCCGTCATTTTCGACGAGTTTCGATGGCTAGTCCCGCCACTTACCCACTATTTCGACCAAATTTTCGATCAGATAGTTGCTCCCGCCGTTTACCCACTTATTTATCGACTAGACGGCTACTCCCGCCGTTTTCCCTCCTTGCATTAAGATGGCCAAAGTTCCTCCCGCCGTTTAACCGCTTATTTTTCGACTAGACGGCTACTCCTCCCTTTTACCCGCTTTGTATTAAGATGGCCAAAGTTACTCCCTCCGTTTACCCACTTATTTTTCGACTAGACGGCTACTCCCGCCGTTTACCCTCCATGCATTATGATGGCCAAAGTTACTCTCGCCGTTTACCCACCCATTCGATCCCGCTGTTTTTGAAGAGGAACACGTCCTAGATTGAAGATGGAAAATGTTTCGAACTTTTTCGAAAATAAAAAGTTTCAAACTTCTTCGAAAAGGCCTCTGGGAGAGAGACGAGATGGCCGTTCCCGCTGGTTAACCATCTTTTCGAAGAGATGTCTATTCCCGCCATTTAACCCATCATTTTCGACGAGTTTCGATGGCTAGTCCCGCCGCTAACCCTCTATTTCGACTAAATTTTCTATCAGAAAGTTTCTCCCGCCGTTTAACCACTTATTTATCGACTAGACGGCTACTCCCGCCGCTTACCCTCCTTGCATTAAGATGGCCAAAGTTCCTCCCGCCATTTACCCACCTATTTTTCGACTAGACGGCTATTCCCGCTGTTTACCCTCCTTGCATTAAGATGACCAAAGCTCCTCCCGCCGTTTACCCACTTGTTTTTCGACTAGACGGCTACTCCCGCCGTTTACCCTCCTTGCATTAAGATGGCAAAGTTACTCCCGCCGTTTATCCACCCATTCGATCCCGCTGTTTTTGAAGTGGAACAAGTCCTAGATTGAAGATGGAAAACGTTTCGAACTTTTTCGAAAATAAAAAGTTTCGAACTTTTTCGAAAAGGCCTCTTGGAGAGAGACGAGATGGCCGTTTCCGCTGGTTAACCATCTTTTCGAAGAGATGTCTATTACCACCATTTAACCCATCATTTTCGACGAGTTTCGATGGCTAGTCCCGCCGCTTACCCACTATTTGGACGAGAAGGCTGTTCCCAGTGCTTGTGTCGACCCCGAATCGTAAAGGCCGAAGCCACAAGCCCGACAAGAAAGCACGAGCCTCACAAGCCGAACCCGTGATGGCACGGAGTCACGGGACTTGCGCCCTGACGGGACTGCAGGTCACTTCACCACGAGCACCCTTCGGAAATCCATCGGAATTTCCCCGCAAGCCTGACCCCTCGAACCCCTAGCATCGGCCGGCAACTCTCCAGCCATCTCCGTACATCAGCTTAGGCCGGGGCCTTCCGTATAAGCTGTCGGAACTTGCAGCCGCAACAGAGGGTCGCCGAAAGCCGGTGAATGGACTTATTTTAGCTGCTCTGTCGTTCACTTGCGAAGTGACCCTATGCGTCGGGGGAAAAATCTGAAAAAAATAACACGTTTGCCAAAAGGTATTTGCAGCGTCGTCCGAAAAATCCAAGCATCCACTTCGCTTCGTTCAAATGTTATGATTTTTTGTGCGTTTTTTATGGAAAAAAATAAAAATTTGAAAATCGACCACGGCCAGATCTTCCAGCCCGGATAGCACTATTTTTGAGTAAAAACGAATTTTAATTATCTAGCGTATCAGGCTCTGCTATAACTATCTTTGTACGACCCTCGGCTGGACGCGGCGGAAAGTGCGCGAGGGACTTGCGGTTATCGCAGGCAGTCAGCAGGTGTACTATCCCTCCCGAACATGACGTAGGGTATAGTATGGGGAGACTCAGGTCACTGGCATCTAAAACTGTTAGGACCTCCCCAGCGCTGCAATGCCGCGAGCCTCTACCTCTTGGATATGCTCATGTGCGGCAAACAGTCATGATAAAGTAACCACTCGCTCTTGCTCGAGCGTGATATTGTCTCGTCCCGCAGGGACTTGTACGGATCTGACCTCTGTGGCAGTTTACGAAGTGGAGAGATGATGATGGATGAAAGGGCCACCAGACTCGTCCGGTAGAGGTTCCTATGAGATGGCCGGCCGGGTTAGAGAGCACCTCCTGAAACCCGAGCCACGAAAGGTCTTGTCAGGAGGGAGCGCCTTCCTCGGCGTGGATATGTTGATGAAGCTTCTAGCCTCTCTGTCCCGCCGCTTGTCGGCGGGCTTTGTTGGCGGCTTTCGAGCAGCGCTCTTCCTCGAGCAGCTACCTGGTTGATCCTACCAGTAGTCATATGCTTGTCTCAAAGTTTAAGCCATGCATGCCTCAGTGCAAGCCAAAATAAGGTGAAACCGCGAATGGCTCATTAAATCAGTCATGGTTCCTTAGATCGTACCACATTACTTGGATAACTGTGGTAATTCTAGAGCTAATACATGCAAACAGAGTCCCGACCAGAAATGGAAGGGACGCTTTTATTAGATCAAAACCAATCGGTCGGCTCGTCCGGTCCGTTTGCCTTGGTGACTCTGAATAACTTTGGGCTGATCGCACGGTCCTGGAACCGGCGACGCATCTTTCAAATGTCTGCCTTATCAACTGTCGATGGTAGGTTCTGCGCCTGCCATGGTTGTAACGGGTAACGGGAAATCAGGGTTCGATTCCGGAGAGGGAGCCTGAGAAACGGCTACCACATCCAAGGAAGGCAGCAGGCGCGCAAATTACCCACTCCTAGCACGGGCAGGTAGTGACGAAAAATAACTATACGGGAATCATCCGAGGCCCCGTAATCAGAATGAGTACACTTTAAATCCTTTAACGAGTATCCATTGGAGGGCAAGTCTGGTGCAAGCAGCCGCGGTAATTCCAGCTCCAATAGCGTATATTAAAGATGTTGCGGTTAAAAGCTCGTTGTTGGACTTGTGTCCCACGCTGTCGGTTCATCGCTCGTCGATGTCTAACTGGCATGGCTCGTGGGACGTCCTCCCGGTGGTGGCGAGTCGAAAGCGCTCTCCCGTCGCGGATTTCCGTTGGGGGTTCTTGCGCGTCGTAGGCGGACCCCGATGAAATCCAACCGCGGTGCTCTTCGCCGAGTGACGTGGTGTGCCGGCACGTTTATTTTGTGCAAATTTGAGTGCTTAAAGCAGGCCTGACGCGCCGGAATACTGTGTGCATGGAATAATGGAATAGGACCTCGGTTCTATTTTGTTGGATTTCGGAACCCGAGGTAATGATTAATAGGGACAGGCGGGGGCATTCGTATTGCGACGTTAGAGGTGAAATTCTTGGATCGTCGCAAGACGGACTGAAGCGAAAGCAATTGCCAAGTATGTTTTCATTAATCAAGAACGAAAGTTCGAAGTTCGTGGGTAGATTATTAGCTTGGGAATAACCTAACCCCCAAGGGAAGATGAAGAAGAAAAGGAAGTGGCTTTCGGACTGGAGAAAACGGATGGAGAAATAGGACGAGAGTCCAACAGAAGTTATAATTTTAACTTTAAGTATGCTCAAAGGCAGCTGCCACTGCAAATCCGCTTTCCGATACCGAAAGTGGGCAGGGAACTGGGCGAAGCTAACAGGAAACGCATCTGGAACTTGGGCTATTCGCAAGAAAGCTGCTATAGCGTATTCCCTCTCAAGCATAAATATACCTACTATGGGGAAGGGTGGTGGTCTGTCAAGACAAAGAGTAACAGATTTATTGTGTTTCTGTTCAAAGGAGATTGTTTCTAAAAAAGAATTTTGAAGAGTACAAATAATTTGAATCAGCCTTGATATTTTAGTTCTTGAAATTGTAGAATTTCTAAAGAGTGACCGAATGCTTCCAAGAAGGATAGGGATAAAGCAATTATACCCTTGGGAATAATTTTGGTAAGTGTACCAATAGTTGCATTTAGAAATGACTAAGCTTTTACCCAGCAAGGCGCCGACTAAAAGTTTAGACAATGAGAAACACTTAAATTTTGAAAAACCAACCATAATTGGTAGAGAGAATTTCCACAAGCAGGAAGCTGGCGTAGCGAGTTATGCTTGCCTTACTGGCCAGTTACAATTAGCTATCAAAGCTAAGAGGGACTTTACTAAGTTAATAACTAAGAGTTCTTGCTCAAATGCAACAAGTGGTGAAAACCCTATCAATGGATTTATTTTTATTAAAGAGGGCATAAACCTAGGAAGAGTCAGGGAAGACAGGATCTTGCCTAACCGTTATGTTTGAGAAATGATAAATCAAAGGAACAAATCTTAATTTATTTAACAATGTAAAAAGAGGTAGTTTATGTAACAAATATATAATTTTGATTTTTGTAAACAATTGGGGTCGCAGACCTCCGAAAACATCTAAAGCTTGCGCCAGGCAATTGACAATTGTTTTGGTTTTAAACCTTTAAATGCTTTAAAATCTTCGTAAGATTTTGAAATGTTGTTAAGAATAACAAGTGGACAATTTAAAGGTAATTGACGAAATTAAGGTTAAACAATAAATCAAGTACAAGATGTGTACTTTAAGGATTTCTAGAAAGGTATCTTAGAAATATGAACAAATAACAACTTCGAAAGTAACAACAAAAAAGAAACAGGAAGAAATGAAATAGAAGTTTCTATAACTTCTTGTAATAATACTGAGGTATATTTGGCGATTATACAAATAGGGCAGGTCACTTATTGTGAAACCTGAAGAGAAAAATTGAAAGGAAGTTTCTAGAGCTCCTATGTGGGTAGGGATCACGAGAAAAATAGGGCAAATTTCCCTTTCGTGAAACCTAGAGATAACTCACTTTTGAGTGAAAAGAATTGGATTCCCTAATTAGAAGGGAGGATCAATATAATTTAAGGTGTGTACTAGACACGAAGTTTTACAGACATTAATTCGTTGTACGTGGAGCAAGTAAGGGAGGGCACTTATTGAGAGTGACACCTCATTGAAAAAGACCTAAAGTAACAATTTTATTATTTTAGTTTGTTAGTAAAGAGTTTGGGAAATATAAAATGGGATTGTGGAAGAGTGTTCATGGCCGTATTTATTGTACTCGGACGAGCGCGACACGGATGAATAGTTGAACAGGCACAGTTTTCACTATAGTTGGGTAGATTATTAGCTTGGGAATAACCTAACCCCCAAGGGAAGATGATAAAGAAAAGGAAGAGGGTTTCGGACTGGAGAAAAAGGATGGAGAAATAGGACGAGAGTCCTACAGAAGTTACAAGTTTAACTTTAAATATACTTAAAGGCAGTTGGCACTGCAAATCCGCTCTCCAATACCTAAAGTGGGCAGGGACCTGTGCAAAGCTAACGGGAAAGGCAGCTCGAACTTTGGCTGTTCTCGAGAAAGCTGCTGTAGTGTATTCCCTCTCAAGCATACATATGCCTAGTATGGGGAAGGGTGGTGGTCTGGCAAGACAAAGAGTAACGGATTTACTGTGTATTTGTTCAAAGGAGTTTGTTTTTAACAAGTAATTTGAAGAATGCCAATAATTTGAATCAGCTTTGATATTTTGGTTTATGAAAATATAGAATTTCTAAAGAGCGACCAAATGCTTCCAAGAAGGATAGGGATAAAGCAATTATACCTTTGGGAATAATTTTGGGAAGTATACCAATAGTTGCATTTAGAAATGGCTAAGCTTTTACCCAGCAAGGCGCCGACTAAAAGTTTAGACAATGAGAAACACTTATATTTTGAAATACGAACCTTAAGTGTTGGATAGAATCTCCACAAGCAGGAAGCTGGCGTAGCGAGCTATGCTTGCCTTACTGGCCAGTTATAATTAGCTATTAAAGCTAAGAGAGACTTAACTAAGTTACCAACTAAGAGTTCTTGCTCAAATGCAACAAGTGGTGAAAACCCTATCAATAGATTTATTTTTATTGAATAGGAAGATTCAAGGAAGACAGGATCTTGCCTAACCGTTATGTTAGAACAAGATGTTCAGCAAAGAACATATAGCCTACTTTCTCCTAAATGCATGGGTATTGTTATAACTCTTTGTCCTTTTCAAGGAGTATAATTGAATGTTGGTTGTAGTAGCTTGTTGAAATACAACGTGCTATAGGGATATTAATCATGAATATGAGGTGCCCTTTGCTAATGCTACCTCTGTAAAAATTTCATTCAATTCGGTTTCACCGTGTTTGAATTGATATGGGGAATGGATTTGCACACATACATGGCCGCTATTTGCAAACTATTGGGCTGATTACTTCGTAGTCAGTCATAAGATGCTTTCCACAAGAAGGCATGTTGTTGCAAAATCTGGCTGAGATCAAATTATTAGGATGGTCGTAATTTGATTTAAGCTTTTAACATTTGGGTGGCCGTCATTCCGTTGCCGTCAAGATGGCGGCGATATAAAACATAACACTGAGGTGCCCTTTGCTAGTGCTACATCTGTACCAAATTTCGTTCAATTTGATTTCACCGTGTTTGAATTGATAGGGGAATCGATTTGCACACATACTTGGTCACCATGTGCAAACTATTGGGCTGATGATCTTGCAGTTTGGTCAGAATATGCTTCCCACATAAAGATATGTAGTTGCAAAATTTGGTAGAGACTAGATTATTAGGTTGGTCATAATTAAATTTTAGCTTTTAACATTTGGGTGGCCGCGATTACGTTTCCGTCAAGTTGGCGGTGATATAAAACATGACACTGAGGTGCCATTTGCTACTGCTACCTCTGTACCAAATTTCGTTCCATTCCGTTTCACCGTGTTCGAATTGATAGGGGGAATCGATTTTCACACAAAGATGGCCGCCATCCGCAAATTATTGTGCTAATGACCTATTAGTTTGGTCAACGGATGCTCCCTCCATAAAGGTATGGTGTTGCAAAATTTGGTAGAGATCGGATGATTAGGTTAATCGTAATTTGATTTAAGCTTTGAACATTTGTGTGGCCGCCATTACGCTTCCGTTAAGATGGCGGCGATATAAAACATGACACTAAGGTGCCCTTTGCTAGTGCTACCTCTGAACCAAATTTCGTCCCATTCGGTTTCACCGTGTTCGAATTAATAGGGGGAATCGATTTTGACACAAAGATGGCCGCCATCTACAAACTATTAGGCTAATGACCTATTAGATTGGTCAAAGGATGCTCCCTCCATAAAGGTATGTTGTTGCAAAATTTGGTAGAGATCGGATGATTATGTAAGTCGTAATTTGATTTAAGCTTCGAACATTTGTGTGGCCGCCATTACGTTTCTGTCAAGATGGCGGCGATATAAATCATGACACTGAGGTGCCCTTTGCTAGTGCTACCTCTGTACCAAATTTCGTTCCATTCGGTTTCACCCTGTTTGAATGAATACGGGGAATCGATTTTGACACAAAGATGGCCGCCATCCGCAAAATGTTAGGCTGGTAGTAGTTTTGTAACAAATATATAATTTTGATTTCTATAAACAATTGGGGTCGCAGACCTCCGAAAACATTTAAAGCTTGCGCCAGGCCATTAATAATTCTTTTGGTTTCAAACCTTTTATATGCTTTAAATTCTTCGTAAGATTTTGAAATGACGAAGATAATTAAATGAAAAATTTAAAGATAACTGACGTAATTAAAGTTAAACAATAAATCAAGTACGAGGAGTGTACTTTAAGAATTTCTAGGTAAATATCTTAGAAAGAGTAACAACTTCGAATGTAACAACCACAAAAAGCAGGAAGAATAAAATAGAAATTTCTATAACTTCTTATCTTGATACAGAAATATTTGTTTGGATTATACAAATAGGGCAGTTCACTTATTGTGAAACCAGAAGAGAAAATCGAAAGGAAGTTTCTATAACTCCTATGTTTAATTAGGGATCACGAGAAAAATGGGGCAAGTTTCCCTTTCGTGAAACCTAGAGATAACTCACTTATGAGTTGAAAGAATTGTATTCCCTCATTAGAATGGAGAAACAATATAATTTGAGGCGTGTACTAGACACGAAGTTTTACAGATATTAATTCGTTATACATGAAGCAAGAGAGGGAGGGCACATATGTAGAGTGACACTTCATTGAAAAAAGACCTAAAGTAACAATTTTATTATTATAGTTTGTTAGTGAAGGGTTTGGGAACGATCAAATGGGATTGAGGAAAAGTGTTCATGGCCGTATTTATTGTATTCGGACGAGCGCGACGCGGATGAAAGGTTGAACAAGCACTGTTTTCACTAGTCTGTTGATATAGTTGAAAAGTTCACTGTAGTAGCACAAAAAGTTGATGGCAAAGAAAGTTATTGCAATGGTGGAAAATAACTAGTTACACTAGATTTGCGAGAGTCTATTGCTTGAGAAAGTTGTAGATTATAGTTGAATGCACCAGAGAAAATCCCAACGGTGGAAGAAAAATTAGATATTGATTAGCAGTTCATAAGGAAGATTCCTTAGTTTGAAAAAGTATTCCCATATGTGAGTGGAAAATACATGACAGTATAACTGGTAGATAGAGTGCATTTTCTGGAAGGTTCCAGAGCAATCATGACTGAAGAATAGGGCAAAAGGTAGTCCAGCGGTGGAACGAGCTAAGTATTTTATAGACAGTGGGTAATTTAATGGTATCCCACGTTGTGAGAAAATTTCTCATTTAATAAGCATAAGAAATGCTGCTTCATGTTAAGATTGGCTTAGATAGACAAAAGCCCAACATAGAAAATCCCGCGAAGGATGATTATTGCCCCAAGTATAGAAATCTCACACTGCCTATAAAATGATCATTAAAAAGCATGTAACTATTTAAAATCAATTAAAATAAGTTGAAGAACGTAGAAGTAGTACTTAGCTTTGCTTCATGACGAAGGCGATGTTCCTGATGACGGTTGATACTAAAATTCTAACATGGCGTAGAATTTAAAAGTTTGCCTCTAGAGTTGAGGAGGCGAGCTTTAGTTAAGTTCTAACTGACTGGGTCGACTTCCGACGTACAAGTGAGACATGCTCAACGGAGCACGGAGGGACCAGGGAAGGGAAAAGAGTGGGGGTGAGAGACAAAGGAAATACATATAAGAATAACCAACTTAATAGTTTAAAAAAATCTTCTTGATGAAATGATCTTCAAAGAGTTGATAGTAGGAGTCACTAGTGCAGCTTGGAGGTTGAAAAAGTAGATGAAGTTCTCTTGATCACGGAGATGATAGCTGGCGATGGCGACGAGATCTGGTGACTAGATTGATAATGAAGTCCTCTTGTACGGGGAAGAATTGAGGAACTTCAGAGATTCACTGCAAGATGACGCCAGGTGGGTCATGGAAGATATATATCTAGAACAGACTTACAGGTAATATGAGAGACATAGCCAACAAGGAGAAAACAGAAGATCACTGTTGCTGTTTGAGAAAAAAGGAAGGGATGAACTAAAGCAAAGAGAAGCAAAAGCTTACTCTGTCTTAGCGTGTATTCCAAAGAATACACCACTCCTCACTACTGGTGTTACCAGAGGATCGGGAGTTGGGAGCCTGGTTCCTTCGTCCACGTTGGCTTTGCGACGTTGCGGTAGCATAGCCCTCATTGTCCACCTCCGATCCAGAGCTAGCACCGGAGTGCTTAGCTGCCTTCTTGGTGGCCCCGAGGGTGCGTCCGCCTTCTCGCTCACGGCTCGCACGGGTTTTGGGTGCTTTTTTTTTCTTAGGTTTCACCCATTCCTACCGTGCCGTTGTTGCAGGTGTACTTCCGCTACCTGCCTCTGGGTCCTGAGGACCCCTTTTCGTCTCCCTCGACTTCACCTTTGCCTTTCCTCCCGCCAACTCATTCTCTGTCCCATCCACCATCTCACTCACATTCGCCATCTCGCTCTCCTTTCCATCCACCTTTCCTCCCACTTTCGCCTCCTCTCGCTTCTTCCCATCCTCCATCTCTCCCTCTTCCACCTTCGCTCGCTCCTTCTCTCCCTCTTTCGCCTCATGGACAGGGACCAGTCGTTTAACAATCACCTTGGGATTTAGGTCCGTCCAGTGTGTCTCCAGCTGTCGGTTTGTCCTGTCAATTGATGAGCTTCTCAACTGTCTTTGGGGTCTGGCCGTCGTCACCTCCGCCTCGCCCTCAAGACCACCAGTCTCGTGTCCAATTGAATTGCCAGTAAATATAATTCCGTTAAAATCCATAGTCTCGTTTATCCCACCATCTCTACAGGCTGCGGCAGTCAGGGCTATACCCTTCCCGAAAACAAGCGAGATTCACCCCACGAGTGGGTTCCATGAGTTCCCCCCCCCCAGGAACCTGCCATATGTCACTTGGGGGGACGACACATCAACCCCCTGGACTCAGGGCCCCTACTAACCGAGGCGTTCGGGGCTCCCATGCCTCCAACAACATGGGCTCCTGTAGAGACCATGCCGAAAGGGGGACCGACGGACGCTTTATGCCGGATCGACGGACACAACACCATTGCTGCCCCTCTTCGACACTACACGCCGGCGCGCCAGCATTTCGAGAGCAGTAGGAGGTACTAGTTAGGGGGTACCTGGCTTGAAAGGCTTGACTCCGCATGGGGTCCAAGGGTATTTTAAACCCATCTCCCACCGAACCAGCCCCCCCCCCCCGTATCCAGCCCTGGCTGACTGTCTTATTAGGGAAGCGCACTCGGAGCCTCCTCCTGTCATTCAGTTACCCACATGCAAGTCATCTTATAGGGCGTCGCCTGAGTGCTCAGGTTTCACCCTACGTCTGCTCTCTGATGGTGGGACCAGAATCTGTTCCACCGGGACGTTGAAGCACCGCTGACGGCCGGCGATGAGAGGGTCAGGTCCGTCTCCACACACTCCAGAGGGGTGCGTATCCTCCGCGGCCTGATGATCACACTCAACACGCCACCAGGGCGGCGACTGCGGGGTCGGGCTCGTCTCCACGCCACTCCTAGGAGGACGTTTCCACAGCAGCCTAACTCTCGCACAGCCACCTCCCACGATGCCTGCAACTCCCCACGACATGAGGGCCAGTAGATAGGGACAGTGGGAATCTCGTTAATCCATTCATGCGCGTCACTACTTAGATGACGAGGCATTTGGCTATAAGATACTTTATTTCTCTAAAGAGTACAAAGGTGGTCTGGCTTATCCCCCAGTGGGCAAATTACATGTCTGATGGACTATAGTGATACAATGGTGGTTTTATTGCACAGCAAAGGTCTCCTCAGTTAGGCTTCTTCTTCCAGTTGTTTTGATCGTCTTCTCTCGTTCGGTCCGGCCTTCATTCCGTGACCTCGTCCAGTAATGCTGTCGTCCTGATGTGATGTGTCTACATATACTGGACGGTGTAGCAGTCCGGGAATGGGACCGTTTGATTGAAGACGACTGGACCATGTGTGGTGCCATAATCTTTCGCCACCTCGTCCCAGTCCAGAGTCAGGTTGCGACGCCGGAACACTTCCTGCACGAGACGCTTGACTAGTTGTGGTTCAGGCGGCACACCATTAGACGCCAAGTTCATCCTGGTGATGGCGTCTGGACGGGGCCACCTGATCCGTTGTCCATGGGTGTGGAGATGCCTCGTCACCAGCGTCATGGCAGCATCCAGGACCGGAGTTTCCTCCAGTCTTGCCAGCTGGTGCTGCGTCGCAAACTTGTTGTAGATGGTCTCTGGCTCTGGATCAAGGGAGATGGCGTCCTCCTCGTTATCCGTAGGCGTAGCTGATGTCATCGTCAACGATGAATCCTGAGGTGATGCAAGATGGTCTTGAAGGTCCAGACGGTCCAGACGGTCCAGACGGTCCAGACGGTCACGATGGTCTAGACGTTCTAGATGGTCTGAATGGTCTGGATGGTCTGGCTGGTCTGGCTGGTCTTGTGGCTGAGTCACAGGGTCTGCAGGTGTTGTCATACGGAATGTTCCCATCATCTTGTCAAGCTACTGGTTGTTGCCGTGGATATGGTAGGAACGCCTCCTGGCTTGGCGTTCCTCCCGTCTGGCTTCCTCACTCCTCGTGGTATCCGGTTTCATCCCTCCTGAAGATCCAGGGTTGTAGATCCCGCCTCTCAACTTCTGGGGTTTCTTCTCCAAGTGGTCCTCATAAAGTCCCTGTGGATGCTGATCCCCCATTGGATGACTGCGTGAGCTAGATGCACTTGGAGAGAGGATGGTAGGTTGAACTTCTCCCAAACAGCTAGGCTTGATTCCGGTAATGTGCCACGGGCTCCTATAACAAAGGGATACACGTTGGCATTAGTCGTCTTGTACCTAAGTCCGACTTCCCGGAGGAAATCCTCCTTTTGCTACTTCGATTTCTTTATGTCGAACGCGCGTTCCAGGCTCCCTTTCTGTTCCCATGACACGGTGACCTCGATGATGGAGACCTCGCCCACCCCATACGCCGGTCAGTCACCTGAGTCGCTCCACAAATGGAGTGACCATCCTCCGTGTCTCACCCACGAGGTTCAGGATTTGTTTCGAGAGTAGTGGGAGGTGCTAGTTTAGAGACATGTAGCATCGTTTTTGGGTGTGGGGGTACCTATCCCTATCCAATAGAGTATTACACGCTCTGTTATCCAGCCCCGGCTGGGCGTTGTGATGGGGGCGTTCATAGGAATTAGTCGGGTTAACGGGCACTCCAACCCTAGCAAACCTGAACCCATCCATCTATCCCAAATGTACGCCCAGAGCCCCCTCCCGCCATGTGGACATTCTGCTTTTTATTGTAAGAAAGTGCTGGGGCACTGGTATAGAGGTCTTCCGCGTATGGGTGAGGGGGACCCAACCCCTAGCCAATGCGTACTAAGCTCTGTCTCCAGCCCTGGCTGAGCGTTGTGATGGGGGAGTCCCCATCCCACTATCCCAAATGTACGCCCCCAATCTGTCCAAAGGTGCACAAAGCACCCACATGTCGACCGTCATATAGGAATCCCTACGAGGAAGTGTGCTGGAGCACTCTCATGGATTCAACCTACGGCTCAACGGAGCGCGGAGAGACCAGGGAAGGGAAAAGAGTGGAGGTAGGAGACACAAGGAATACACATAAGAATAACCAACATAGTAACACTAAATTCTCTTGATGAAATGGTCTTCAAGGAGTTGATAGCAGGCGTCACTAGCGAACCCTGGTGGATGAAAAAGTAGACGAAGTCCTCTTGATCACAGAGAGGATAGCTGGCGATAGCGAAGAGATCTGGTGGCCAGATTGTTAAGGAGGTCTTCTTGTACCAGGGAAAATTGAGGAACTTCAGAGATTCGCTGCTAGATGACGCTAGGTGGGTCATGGAAGACATATATCTAGAACAGACTTACAGGTAGTGTAAGAAAAATACACCAGCAAAGAGAAATCAGGAGATCACTGTTGGTGTTTGCGAAAATAGGAAGGGATGAACTAAAGCAAAGAGAAGCAAAAGCTTACTCTGTCTTACCGTGTATTCCAAAGAATACACCAAGCTGGGAGAGGAAACACCAACAGAGAACAAAAGACATGAAATTAAGAACTTGAAGGTAAAGGAGCAATCATAGACAGTGGTCTTATAATATACCCATTAGTGGTCAAGATCTTGGCCACCCTAACTCTCCCATCCCTTCCAGGGTAACACTCGGTCACTCTACCAGAAATCCAGACCAAGGGAGGAGGAGCATCCCTAACCAGGACTAAATCCCCCACATTAATGTTGGGATTAGAAAGAAACCACTTCTGTCTCCGTTGCAACGAAGTTAAGTATTCCAAATTCCACCTCTTCCAGATTGAATCACAGAGGGCTTCCAGTTTACGCCAAACAATAGGTAAATTAGAATCTCTGTAAGAGTTGGGAAGGGGGGAGGGGCAGAAAGAGAAAAGCCTATAAGGAAGTGACCAGGTGTGAGTGGAAGCAGGTCATCAGGGTCATTGGAAAGCGGAGTTAAAGGGCGAGAATTAACAACACCCTCAATCAGAACAGACAGCGAATTAAATTCTTCATAAGTCAGAATGCGATTACCTAAAACCTTTCTTAGGTGACGTTTAGTGAGCTTTACGCAGGATTCCCACCTACCACCGTGATGAGGGGCGTAGGGAGGTATAAAACGCCATTTGAAACCCTTTGAGCAGGAAAAATTAGAAATCTGTTCCATGGCAGGAGAAGATGTAAGAGCTTTCTTCCACAAGGAAGCTGCGCCTCGAAAAGTGGAAGCGTTATCAGAGAACATCTCAAAAGGAACACCACGCCTAGCAGCGAAGCGAGAGACGGCTGACAAAAAGTAAGAAGAGGAGGCATTCGTTACTAGTTCCAAATGGATCGCACCAGTAACCATGCAAACAAAGAGAGAAACATAGAGCTTACCAAACAATTTGCGTTTAGCTTCAGGGGAATTGCGTTGATATTGGAACGGACCCATATAGTCCACACCAGTTAAAGCAAAAGGACGTGTAGGAGAAGAGCGAAAAGAGGGCAGATCGCTCATTAATTGAGTATTGACTTTAGGTTTAGCTTTGAAGCAAGGAATGCATTTGTGAATTACAGAGGAAACTTCATGAATTCCATTTATAATCCAGTACTTTTCCCTTAAGTGACAAAGCAGTGTGCGTGTACCAACGTGCAGATTACGATAATGAAAGTCACGTATAATTAAAGAAGTTACGTGATGTTTAGAAAGCAAAATAACAGGATGCTTTTTGTCCTCAGAAAGTAAAGATTGCGAGAGCCTGCCACCTACCCTGAGTAACCTATTGTCATCAAGGAACGGGGCTAAGGCACGAAAACGACTGGATTTGGGAAGATCCTTTTTAGAAGAAAGTAAAGGCAATTCAGAAGAAAAGGCTTCTTGCTGTGTTAGTTGCTAAACCTTAATGGTAGCGAAATTCAATTCATGATTGGTAAGGTGTGGTTTGTGGAGAAGAGGTTGGTCAACCACAAGATATTTCCATCTGAGAAGATAGGCAACAATACGAATTAATTTGTGAAAGGAAGAATAGCGGGACAACAAGGGATGAGAAACGTTGGAAACAAGAAACGAAGCAGTAGATTTAGATACTTTAACGTCAGGCAAGTTAGAGTTTGTAACTGGAGGTTTAGAAGGCCAGCAAGAAGAGTTTTCGATTAACCACGAGGGCCGATGCCAGTACAATTGAGAAGTTGTCAATTGAGAGGGTGAACATCCACGAGAAATGATGTCGGCGTTGTTGTCAGCGCTGGGCACATGCCTCCAATGACATCCCGAAGAGAGGGTTTGATATTTGGAAACCCCGTTTACAACAAAAGTTTGCCAATGAGCGGGGTTTTTGGCAATTCAAGAAAGGGTGATCATGGAATCGCTCCAGAGATAGATTTGCGAAAATTTGACCTTTAAGACTTCCCTTAATTTCTTAACAACTTCTGCGGACATGAGTGCAGCACACAATTCAAGCCTAGGCAAAGTGATAGTTTTAAGAGGTGCCACCTTCGATTTGGCACAAACAAGGTTGGAAACTGAAGATTCATTTAACGAACCGCGATAAACCAAATATGCACAGCAACCGTAAGCTTTTTCGGATCTGTCTGCAAACACATGAAGGAAAAAAGATGTATTAGGATGAGTGTTAATGAAGTTCCTAGGAATTTCAATAAGGGAAAGATCGAGCAAATTGCTGCGAAAAGGGAGCCATCTGTTACGAAAAGAAAGGGGAACAGTTTCGTCCCATTCACATTTGAGAGACTATAGCTCTTGCATGAAAAGTTTGGCTACAACAATAACCGGAGCAAGGAATTGAAGCGGATCAAAATATTTTGCTATTTCAGACAGAATTTGCCTTTTTGTGTTAGGGAGCTCTTCGGCAAGCGGAACTTTATAGATGAGAGTGTCAGTGCTAGTGCACCAATGAACTCCAAGAGTTTTATTTGGAATCTCCACAAATTTCAACAGTGGAGGGGCCTACTTCTTCAATAGTTAACTGGCGAGAAACTCATGGGAGTAGTTTCCACTTATGAAGTGGGAATCCTTCATTCTTTAGCAATGCCTGAAGTTCTAGTGACACGAAAGAAGCTTCCTCCAGAGTGGGGAAGGACTGCAAGTAATCGTCAACATAGAATGATGTAGTTAGTGCTTCGGAAGCTTTAGAATAAAAAAAGTGACCATCTAGAGAGGCTAACATGTGCAAGGAGCGAATAGCAAGGAAAGCGGATGGTTTTAAGCCATAAGTGACCTTCTTTAAGCGAAATATCTTAATGGGCTTGCTGATTTCATCGCGCCACAAGATTCTTTGGAGATCTTGTTGTTCAGGCTGAATTAAAATTTGACGGTACATCTGTTTTATGTCCGCTATAACAGCTATGGGAAATAATCGAAAGTTTAAGAGTATAGCAGTTAAATCTGACTGAATAGCGGGACCAGAGTAGAGAGTATCGTTAAGACTGTTGCCATTAACTTCAGGGGATGAACCATTGAAAACGACTCGGATTTTATCCATTACAAGTGGGGTTTCCACACGGAATGACGATTTAAGAAAACCGTTTCAATTGGGGGGTGCAATTCGTCATTAGATTTGCTGACAACTTCCATATGATCCAAGCTTTCATACTCATCCATGAAATCAGTGTACTGTTGTTTAACAAGAGGCTTTTCTTGAATTTGCTCTCGAAGGCAAAGAAAGCTTTTCGAGCTTTGGGTCGAGAATTAATAAGCTTGGGGGGATTGAGTAATCTTGGCATCTGAACAATGAACCGGCCTTCAGGAGAACGAGTGGTAGTGTTCAGGAAAAGTTGCTCACAGAATTCGTTTTCTGAAGAGGTTACGTTAGGAGAATCAACGCTTTCGAGCCTCCAGAACTGTTCCAAATCAGTATTAGCAAAATAACATTGAGATACGGGGTGGGGAGAATAATGAGGAAGTTGACCGGTAACGATCCATCCAAAATTAGTGTCTCTGGCACCACGATTGAGGATAACTTACGAACCTGTTTACGAAGGCAATTCCAGAAAATATTGGCACTGAGGTGTATGTCAATGGTGCTTTGTACATTGAACAGACGGTCAGCTAACCTTAAATGCGAGGGAATGTTAGTAGTGGAAATGAATCAGCTCAGATGCCACCTCCACCTCCCCACCTCACAAGATGGCGGCGGCGCGATATTTCTCGAACGCATGGTCGTATTTTGACGAATGAGGTGTCATTGAACTCGGGCTGATACCCCCTTTCCAATGGACAACATATTTCAACCCCAAAAATAAAACCTACCCCTACTAGGGGGTGAAATTTTTTTTTTTTTAGAATCTCTCTTTCCAATTGCAACATGTGAGAGTTTGAATGCTAATATGGAATGAAACGTTGTTCTACACAAGAGACATATGTGCGGTGGAAAGCCACTATGAATTAGCATGCCCACTCATGGCTTTTGAAGATGGTGGGGGAGCGGATCCCTGTGGATGGGTTATTGTTGACGGGTCATTGTTGGCGGGGTCATTGTTGCCGGGTCATTATGGACAAGTCCTTGTTGACAGGTCCTTGTGGACGAGTCCTTGTGGACAGGTCCTTGTGGACAGGTCTTTGTGGACGAGTCCTTGTTGATGAGTCCCTTTGGACTGATCCCTTTAGACCGGTCCCTTTGGACTGGTCCCTATGGACTGACCCATGGTCTCTAATGCTATGATGAAATTAAACGTTGTTCCACATGAAACGCATGTGAAGAGCCGATTGCTACTATGAATTAACATGTTTGTTTTCTGTTTTTACGCATGCGCACTTGGGGTTTTCGTAAGAGGGCGGACTTTTTAAATAATGATTTATAGATGAGTTATTAAAAAAATAACCAAAAGATCCAAAACTAATAGGTCATTGGCTTTTTAATATCTCATGAACCAATAAAGCTAGGGACTTGTATGAGGAGTTGTTGGACTTGGTATGACGCCCCGTTTTTCAATGTATTTTTGATTTTTGTCAAAAGGGCCTAAGTACACTTTTGTTAATATCTCGTGAACCAATAAGGCTAGGGAGTTGTATGAGGGGTCGTAGCACATGGGATGACATTCCCTTTTTAAATGTGTTTTTTGAAATTTTGACAAGGGGCCTAACTACACTTTTGTTGATATTTCCTGAACCCATGATGGGATTTTGACCTGTGAGGTGTCGTTGGACTTGGGCAGACACTCTCTTTTTGAATGTATTTTTGACATTTTAACAAAAGGCCTAACTACACTTTTGTTAATATCTCGCGAACCAATAAGGCTAGGGACTTGTATGTGGGGTCCTAGCACTCGGGGTGATGCTCTGTTTTTAAATATATATTTAATGTTTGTCAAAGGGCCTAACTGCACTGTCGTTAATATCTAGATAACTAATAATGGGAGAGAGTCAAGTGAGGTGTTATAATACTAAGGATGGCCAACCCTTTCCCATGACCATCGAATTTACCCCAAATATTCGAAACAACAAGGACAATGACCTGAGATTATATAAACTAATACTTGGATATCGACATATGAGGTGTCATAGGACTTAGAATGGTCAACTCTTTCCCATGACCAATGAATTGACCTAAAATATCCAAAATATTAAGGTCATTGACCTTAGATTTTATAAATTAATAATTGGATACGGACATGTGAGTTGTTTACCGTGAGTGATGAAACATAGCTAGGTAGAGAAAGAACTAGTGTAGGCTACATGTATGGTGACTGACAAGTCTTTCACTATTGGAACTTGTTTTCAGATCAGACTGTAGTACAGAGAGGGTATAGGTTGCAGGCATGGGTTAATAAATGACAAACGGTGGATACAAAATTGGATTTATTGATTCAAGAATTAAGAGTAGACTATCTTTAATTGATTGGTTAAAGAGGATAGCTAATGAAACAAAATGGTGACTACATTGAACTAAACTGAACCAAGCTGTATCAAGCCCAACCAAACCGAACCAAACCTAATCGAAAACAATCCAAGGGTTTAAGTGTAAAACTTGTGGGTGGATGTGGTCATTGGTAATGTCAAAAAGGAAAGGGATAACGCTCTACCTATAGAGGGTAAGGTAAAGCTAGTGCATGGTGCTAATGCACACACCCAAGTCCATGAACCTCACACAACTATCCTATGCAGTTTTTATGGGTTGACTGTTAAAACTTGCTCAGTGGTTACTGGGATAAGATGGTCGCTACACACAACAAGCTTTAAATATCTGAGGCTAATAATCTATACACACACTCACACACACTTGTTCTAAACTAAACTGTCTTGCTGGCAGAGCTCACACAGTAGGCAAATGACAGAAATGCTTGGCTAACAGAAATACAATCATTTTCGGTTGTCTAATGTTACCAGCTAAACATTACGTGCTATAGTGGTGAGCACATGTGCCTCTTTCACTGGCGATCTTAATTCGATTTCTAGCTCTAAGGCCTGGAACGAATCAAACTAAGAAAAAAGGGTATGGTAACGCAGTGGTTAAACTGTTAACCTTTCACTAAGGTAGACTAGGGTTTGATTTTAGGTTAATATGCATGTCATAAACAAACAAATAAAAGCAGAGATAATGTTTAAAGCTGATTACACTTGTCTCTTTTCAAATTATTACTTAGATTACAAATACAAACGTGGACTGGGTTTGACATACAGTTAATGCTTTCTATCACATACTAGACTGTAAGAAAGCCAAACAAGAAAAAGGCGTATGTAAAGCAGTGGTAAAATCGTTATGTGTAAAGAAATACCTAACGGTTTTATGAACTGGCAAAGGTTTGTCGCATAAACAGTGCAGGATACAATCCAGCAACCATAATTTTTATCTTGTGGACAAGAGAAAACATATATATAGAGAGAGATATATAGAAAGCTTGTGTATGTGTGGGTAGCATTGGTTGTTTGACCAGAGAAAATACGGTGAGGTAGGTTGGGGAGAGGGAGAATTAGCACTTATATATGAATGGAAAATAGATTTTTTTCAATCGTTTTGTTTTTCAAATGCAGTGGTAGATAGTCGTTATTTTGTAAAACATTCTTACTTGCAGTAGTGTAAGCCTCTATGGTTCCGCTAACACATAGATAGACTGTATTATTGCCATGGTCAAGCACTCACATTAAGGGACACTGGGACTGAGTTTTAAGCATATTTTATTAAAAAATTCAAATTTTCGATTTTGACATATTATTGTACCCCTGACCATAACGGATGATTTAGATGTATCATTTTCCACATTCCGCCTTTTTTTGAGGCACGGCGAGACGTTTAAATGCCGGCCGCACTGCCATTTAAACGCCCCTTTCTCTTGGTACATTATCCTGTACACGCATTTATGCATTCTTTTATCGGAGTTGTTTGAATACGGATTTGAAATTCCCTCTGGTCTACTGTTTCTGCATTGTGCTACCATCTACCGATGAATATTGACACTATTTACTACGTAAGCTATACAAATACCTCCAATGTTTGAAAATAAATAAATAAATATCTCAAACGGTCGACATGATGAAATTTTGCATTTATATTGTATTTTATAATTTCATGAGAGTTCCTAGTCGCTTATAGAATGTCAGTAGATGCATAATTTATCTTTATTTGATATTTGTGTTGACTTTAGAAGTGTAAGCATGGTCAACCTCTGTTTATGAACAAGATATTGGAGGCTAGGCTAGCACGTTTTCGAAATTTATTGTGTTTGTGAAGTTTCTGGCGATTTGTATTGCTTTCTGTGAGTGTATTACTTTTAGTGTATACAGAATGGATTCAGTCACTTCCCGCTGGCATAAGCCGAAATGCAAAAGCAAGAAGAAAACTGTCAAGGCTTTCAGACTTGCTGCTGCTCGTTGGAAAACATCAGGTAAGGGAGCTGTTATTCCTGAACAAACTAGTAATGAACATGTGATCTCACCTCTTGTCACACCCACCGATTCTCAGAACACTGCTGATGCAAGAGATAACATTTGTAAGAGTGTACAAAAGTTAGGGTTATTTGAACAATTGGGTTCTGAAAGTAGGCCTAGGCCAAATTTACATCCAACAAGTGATGAATATTTTCTGGTGCATTCTTCCACTTTGCATGAACTAGTGAAGAATATAAAATGCAATGAGTGTGGGGAAACATCATTAACTGTTCAAGTACGAGAAAGGCATGGTTTAGCGCATAAGCTATGTGTCAAATGTACCCACTGTGGCTTTTGTCCAACTCAAACTTATTCAAGCCCTCGAGTAGAAGATGACACTATTACACAGAGGCCTCCATTTGATGTCAATAGGAAGAGTGTCGATGCATGTCTCAGTTTAGGTGTAGGGCATCGGGGAATGGAGAAATTTTGTGCCACGTTAGGAATGTCGGGTATGGATTCGAAAACATTCACAAGACATATGACAGTTTTAGCTGCAGAATCTAAGACTCTAAAATGTCTTACTCTCTCCAAGTCTAGGAAGGTGGTACGTAGGGCATATGATACACTTGATTGTAACCCTGAAGGTAGGCCTACTGATAATGATGTAATTGACATTGCAATCTCCTACGATGGGACCTGGCACAAGCGAGGCTTCACTTCTGCTTATGGAATAGGGATAGCTATAGATCTTCTCACAGGACTAGTCGTAGACTATGAGGTGGTATCCAAATACTGTCCTATGTGTGTTATCACTTCTGCTGAGCTTGGTTCGGAGTCCCCAGAATTTAATGTGTGGCATGTAGGTCATAAGAAGAGTGGGGAGTGTCAGGTGAATTATGAGGGTAGTTCTGTTGCAATGGAAATGTTTGCTGCTGGAATTTTATGGAACCGTTCCATTTCAGACTGCCAGATGCGTTATACAACTGTCCTTTCTGATGGTGATTCTAAAACGTTCAACCATTTGGTCAGTACAAATGTGTATGGCAGCAACACAGTACTGAAAAAGGAGGAATGCGTGAATCACATTTCAAAGAGAATGGGGACAGGTCTGCGACAGATGGTACAGAATTGGAAAATAAAGGGTGTCCAGTTGGGTGGCAGGTCAGGCGGGCTTACTAATGCTACGATTACCAAGCTTACCAGCTATTATAGGAATGCCATAGTACAACACACACCTAATGTTGAAGACATGAAAACTGCTATCTACGCCACTCTCTACCATTACATGTCCACTGACAGTAAGCCCCAACATAAGAAGTGCCCCCAAGGCGTCGATTCTTGGTGCTTCTACAACAGAAGTATAGCGACAGGTAAGGTACCTATGAGTCATAACAAAATGACTGTCAAGCTTTCGGAGTCATTAGTGTGTAAAATAATGCCTGTTTATCAGAGGCTGGCCTCTAATGAATTACTATTCCGATGTGTCCGTGGTGCCACGCAGAATCAAAATGAGTGTCTACATTCTACCATTTGGAGGAAGTGTCCGAAAGAAACTTTTATATCAAGAAAGAGACTTGAAATTTCTGTATGCAATGCTGTAGCAGAATTTAATATGGGATGCAGTGCTACAACAGACTTGAAGTCGGACATCAATAGAACTTCAGTTCCTTATGTGACTGAACAGGCAGTCCTTAGGCGTGATGCTCGCAGGAAGTATGAGAGTCAGCGATCGTCCTCTGAGAAGAAGAAAGCAACTCGACGGAAGACTAAGGTCACAAAGATGAAGAAGGAGGTTGCAAAACAGAAGAAGGAAGGTGTTACTTATGCTGCAGGAGAGTTCTAATGGGTACGTTGAATGGAAATATTAAAATATATGCATGTTTTTAGAAAAATGCAGTTTTCTCAGTTTCACATTTTCTGATGTATAAAATCTAGTACGCGTTACTGATGTAATGCAATTTTCTTGTAAATTAACATGCATGTTCATTAGTACTTTATCCACAAACGTGTGCATTACTTTTTGGATTGGAGTTCTGGTTTGCCTGTAAAAAAAATTCAAACCTTCAAATTTCAAGAATTTTACAAAAAATAAACTTCATTGGGGAAAAAAATTATATCTTCATAGTAAACAATACAATCTCAAATTCGATGCACTATTTTATTTGTATAAGAATGCGGAACTAGAAAAATATAAATAAATTGTGCTATCTACATTAGTTTGACGCGCTTGACATTTTGAATATTTGAATAATTTGCATATTAATATTGGAAAATAATTAATTTCTATGCAGCTAGTAAAGCTACATTGATCAAATTTGGCACACATGTTTATACTACAGCTTAATACCAGCAAACAAAATATCAAGACTGTACCTTAATATTTACAGGAATTAGAAAACTCAGTCCCAGTGTCCCTTAAGATTATTTACAAAATAATAAAATGAAAAATAAAAAATCTTGTTTTGGAAATATCGTTTTTCAACATACACAAAATAAATATATAAAAAATTTGTAAACAGCAAAATGGAAAATCCATGTTTCCATTTAGACAAAATCTAAAAACTTTAAACGGACATTTAAGAAAATATATGCAAATGGGAAATTGACAAATGTGTAAATATGAAAATGGAAAAATCCATGTTTCCATATCATGAAATTGAAAAACATCAAACTGTCATTTAAAAAATGCAAAATGGAAATTTGACAAATTGCAATGTGTGAAATGTGAAATTGAACAAATGGTTATCATTATTTAAAAAAAAAGAACATGGTGCTCTATGGTTGTGGTGTGAATCAAACCCTCTCTACTTATTTAGACCACTCGAGACTGAGTAGACTAGTTTTAGTTGTCATACCACTTTTAAAAGTTTGTGTTAAATCTAGGAATTGAACCCAAGAGCTTGTAGGGGAAATCCAAGGTTATAATATGTTAAACAGATAGCCTTGAATGTAGGGTGTGGTAGCTATATAGAAATGAGACGTTTCGCTCGGGGCAGGGAGGCATGGAGATCTGCATCAAACCACTCAAAAGACTGACGACTCAAACAACAACATGTAGAACTCACCAAAATAATGTTGTGGAACGGTAAATGTTATTCAACGAACAGTAATGCATTACTAAAACCCATGACACGATACCTAAGAGCTTTTCTAAAATTATGTTAAAATGCCTTTAACCCTATATTAAACACCCAGTTCACAAGACTCATAACTGCAATGTTATGGTCAAACAAAACAAAATCTATATTTCAAAACAAACAAGTGGTTTAGTCAATGTATACTGGAAAAAGTTTTATAAACACTCAAGTCCACAAAAATAATTAAATTAGTAACTGTCAGGTTGACCGAGTGGTTATGGTGTTTGACTTAAGTTCAAATTTTCTGTACAAGAAAGCAAGGGTTCGAATCCCTTACCTGATATAACTATTGCCTCAACATGTCTTGACCACACTGTATTATTGTGTACTCGGTACACAAACCATAGATAGAGTGTATTGTTTAAGGTCACTCTCTTTGCGAACATAGTCAAGAGACTGTTGATGGTTAACAATTGCATTAATAGTGGGATATAGGGATAGCAATTAAGAAAAACAGACAATACCCATACACTATTTTTATTTATTTAATGTAAGTACTTGTACTATAGTTATATACAAACTACAACACTCTTTTGTCTATTACTATCTAGTCCTTTTCGATCCACTTGCATATCAAGCGCAGATGACTTTGTAGTTCAGCCCCTTAAAACAACAACAACACTACCTCTTGCATAGTCTGTGATGTTGATGATTCTTGAGGCGTGGAATATGGATACAACATAACTTTTACAACAGGGGTTAAACGTTGCTCAACAAACAATGCACTATTTTGAGTAGCAACATCATTCTCTTGTACTAACTTTTTAACATTCTGATGATTTTTTGTCAACACCATCAGTGTTTTGTCTGGAGCACTACATTGATGATCACTCACACTTAAAACCACACCATTTCTACTTTTCATTTTGCCTGGACATTTTGTTGACCTCTGTTTTGAGCATCGCCAGAATAGTATTCCTTTTACATTTTGTCGTCTATAGTTATAAGAGTAGCCTTTATAGAGTACACGTTGTTTACCTCGGTTAGTTGTAGTAAGTTCCATAGTAGTAACTACCCTGTTAGTATGATTTGCACACTACAAAGTTTATCTCTGTTCTGGTAATAGAATTATTTAGCGTTGGTTTTATATTTAATATGTACAGTTTAAAGTGATAGAAAAGTGGTAGAAACGTGGTAGCAAAGTGGTAGACAAGTGGTAGACAATTGGTAACATAGTGGTAGAAAAGAGGTAGCAAAGTGGTAGCAAAGTGGTAGAAAAGTGGCAGAAAAGTGGCAGAAAAGTAATAGAAAAGTGGTAGCAAAGTAGTGGAAAAGTGGTAGCAAACTAGAAAAGTGGTAGAAAAGTGGTAGAAAAGTAGTAGAAAAGTGGTAGCAAAGTGGTAGAAAAGTGGTAGCAAACTAGAAAAGTGGTAGCAAAGTGGTAGCAAAGTGGTAGAAAATATTACATGTATTGTTAAGAAAGAGTTTAAGCGGTTACATGGATTCATTACACTATAATTTTAGCATCACGAAGCTCATTTTCTATATCCAAAAGTTCTTCCTCATATTTAGTATGACCAGCCTGTTTACAGGTATGCAAGTACTGAAGCCGTTGGATTAGCTTATTGGGATTGTTCCAGTAAACAAATTTAACAAATGATTTTTTTGGGTGTAAACCATTATCATCATCATAATCATCATAATCATCATCATCATCATCATGGTTATCATCATCAATATAATTATCATCAATATAAACATCATCACTATTACTATCTAATCCTTTTTGTGCATTTTGCAATGCAACAACCTTTGGCAAAGTTTGTGTTGTCTTTGATAGTGTTAGAGGTTTCTTAGACGTTAACGACTGCCCTAACATGTCTTTTTCAGGAGATAATAAATGCTCTTTAACAAACAAAGCACTATCTTGAGCCACACTATTCTTTTCTTGGTCTTGCTTTTTTACCTTGGTTCGATTATTTTGTCCATTTAAATGAGTATTATTTTGAGATTTACAATGATGATCGATTGAAATAAGTATGTCCGAGCCTTTTGTTTTAATCATTCCTCGACACTTTTTAGATCGTTGTTTCGAATAGCACCAAATAACAGTTCCATTTGTATTAGTTCTTTTTACAATATATGCATATCCTTTATAGTAAGCACATGGCTTACCATAGCTAGTCGTTGATACTTCCATGTCAACTGTTAAGCATAAACTAATCTCTAGTAAAGTTAACTCGATAATAACAAGTAGTTCCGAAAAGAACTATACAGCCTATTTTCATATATCCTGCTCATGTTAATTTCTTCTAACAACATACAAAATTTCAGTTTAATTGCTGTAACAGATTCGTAGATATTGAGAACCGTCTAAATATTTCAGATTGTCGCCAGGTTGGATTTTTATTTTTGTACTATTACATTAAGATTATTGTGTACGTGTGGTATTCAAACTTCAATCGCATGATTAGAACACAAGAAGTAAAAACGAGATTTTAAAATTACGCACAGCAGCCATCTTGTGATTATGCAAATAATTGAAATAAATTAGATGCCAGTGGATCAACATTTGTATAAGCATTTAACGTGCAACGTTTCACAGCACTCGGATAGTTAATTCGCGAGAATCGTCCATTTAAATATTTATATTTCGCGTCACCGCCATGTTGGATTTGTGCTCACCAGGTTAATGAAAGTCCTATAGGTGAACATATGTTCATAGTCTCTATGAACACAAAAAAATTCAGTTTGGTTGCTGTAAAAGATTCATAGATATTGAGGACCGTCTAAATATTTCGGAAGCTCGCCATTTAGGATTGTTATATGTATAGGCCATAGAATTATGTACCATTCAAGGACAATTATTGCCTAGGTTCATTATTCAAACTTTCACTTCGATCGCATGATTACGACACAAGAAATAAAAACTTAATTTTAAAATTTCGCACAGCCGCCACCTTGAGGTTATGTAAACAATTGATTTAAATTAGATGGCAGTGCATTACAATCTGCAAAATCATTTACTGTACCACATTTCACTGCGCTCAGAGAGTTAAATCACGAGAAAAGTCTATTAAAATATTTCAAATTCGCTTGGTCCCCATGTTCGTTTTTTACTTTACGAGTTTATGAAATATACATAGATAAACTTGCACCAGTACTCTTCATCACCATACAAAATTGCAAGGTAATATCTGTAATAGTTTCGGAGATATAGAATGTCAGTGAAATACTTCGCACAGCCACCATTTTGAGGTTATGTAAACAATTGAACTAAATTAGACTCCAGTGCATTACAATGTGTATAGACATTTGCTGTACCAAGTTTCATTACGTGTGGATAGTTAAATCGCGAGAAAAGTCTATTTAAATGTCTCAACTTCGCTTGGTCGCCATGTTCGTTCTCTACTTTACAAGTTTATGAAATATACATAGGTAAACTTGTATCAGTACCCTTTATCACCCTACTAAATTGCAGGGTGATATCTGTAATAGTTTCGGAGATATAGAATGTCAGTGAAATAGTTCGCACAGCCGCCATTTTGAAGTTATGTAAACAATTGAACTAAATTAGACTCCAGTGCATTACAATGTGTATAGACATTTGCTGTACCAAGTTTCATTACGTGTGGATAGTTAAATCGCGAGAAAAGTCTATTTAAATGTCTCAACTTCGCTTGACCGCCATGTTGGTTTTGTAGTCACCAGGTTTTTCAAAGTCTCATAGGTGAACTTCTAGTAGTACCCTTTATCACCGTACACAATTTCAGGGTGATATCGGTAATAGTTTCGGAGATATTGAATGCTAGTGAAATATTTCGCACAGCCGCCATTTTGCATTGGTGAGACGTAACAAAATTTGAAGGGCACGGTCGAGGTCGCCGGGAATAGTGCTATGAACATACCGAGTTTCATTGAAATCGCTCCAGCCGTTTAGATTTTATTAGGGGGGGACGCACACACGAATCACACACACACACACGCACACACACATGGACAAAAGGTGATCTCATAAGCCTATTTTTTCAAAATTGAAAATAGGCTTAAAATGATAGTTTGTAGTATGTGCAGTTAAAGTAAGAGCAAAAGTGAGAGTCAAATGGTAGAAAAGTGTTAGCAAAGTGGTGGAAGAGTGGTAGCAGTTTATAGTAGTCATGATCTTTTTTTTTTTTTACCAGAATGTGATTTGAGTAAATGTAATTTCTAAACCTTAGCAGTGAGTAGTCAGTTAGTCTTGGTTCAGACAAGCGTAAACAGTTCTCCAATGAATCAGAGATCAAGATTTTCATTATGAAACAGTTGTGTAACCAATTAGGTATCGGTACTTGATAGCTTCACACATGAACACAAATTCCAACATATCTGACAGGAATTACATGATTTGAAAGTTGACAAAGAATATCCAATCAACCATTGTAGTTACAATGTCAAACACAAAGACAAAATCAGCATGAACTTTTAAGTTACAGGAAAATTCTATGAAATAGACTATGCAGGAAATTTGGAAATACACATCAGAAGTTTGCAACACCACCCTTCTAGCCTATATAAATTATCGACATGGAAAGTGTGCACTGCCCCTAACATTAAACCAATTTATCAATAACACAAGTCAACAATCAAAACATTTTGTGTTGAGTCTATCATTTAATGCATATATTCTGTCTACATTGAACAGTAACAAAAAACGCCATTCATAATTAATTAAGTTTGCTTTAATTCTTTATGTAATGATAAATACATATCTAAAGTTTTGGCTGACTGTTCAGGGTGAATCGGCTTAGAACACATAAGAGAGGGAATATTTTAAGACTTAACCTCAGCTCACCTAACATAACCTAAATTTACCTAACCTAACCTTGTCATATAGGTAAGAATCGGGTCAAGCTATGCTTTCGACTACCGAGTTTCAGTTACTTTTCAAGGTTACTCTCTCGAACATTGCCGGAGACTGCTGATAAACACTTATGTTCCCACGGCGGCGGCGCGCAACGACTTACATGACGCGCTTTCCCCTTTTCATTGAAGATGGCGGCCGTAGCTTAACTTAACCTAGCCTAACCTAACAAGATGGCGGCCGTAGCTTAACTTAACCTAGCCTAACGTAACTAGATGGCGGCCGTAGCTTAACTTAACCTAACCTAACCTACGAGGTGTGATCAAAAAGTTCCAAAAAATGTGGCTGCGACTTAACCTAACCTAGCCTAACCTAACCTAACCTAACCTACAAAGTGTGTTCAAAAAGTTTCAAAATGGCGGCCGTAGCTTTACTTAACCTAACCTAACTTAACCTAAACCTACGAGGTGTGATCAAAAAATTTTCAAAATAGCGGTCATAGCTTAACTGAACCTAGCCTAACCTAACCTAACCTAAACCTACGAGGTGTGATCATAAAGTCCCAAGATGGCGGTCGTAGCTTAACTCAACCTAACCTAACCCTACGAGGTGTGATCAAAAAGTTCCAAAATGGCTGCCGTAGCTTAACTGATTGATCCCTGTTGATTGACCCCTTTTGATTGATCTCTGTTGATGTATCCCTTTGGACTGGTCCCTGTTGACTAGCCACCTTTGGACGGGTCCTTTTTGAAGGGAGTCATTTTTTTACGGGTCCCGGAGGACGGGTCCTTGTTGACGGGTCCCTGTGGCGGGTCCTTTGGACTGATCCCTATGGACTGGCCCTTGCATTTTATCCAAATTATGTCAAATGCTATCCCTATATCCCACTATTAATGTAATTGTTAACCATCAACAGTCTCTGACTATGTTCGCAAAGAGAGTGACCTTAAACAATACACTCTATCTATGGTTTGTGTACCGAGTACACAATAATACAGTGTGGTCAAGCCATGTTGAGGCAATAGTTATATCAGGTAAGGGATTCGAACCCTTTCTTTCTTGTACAGAAAATTTGAACTTAAGTCAAACACCATAACCACTCGGTCAACCTGACAGTTACTAATTTAATTACTTTTGTGGACTTGAGTGTTTATAATTTTTTTTCCAGTATACATTGACTAAACCACTTGTTTGTTTTGAAATATAGATTTTGTTTTGTTTGACCATAACATTGCAGTTATGAGTCTTGTGAACTGGGTGTTTAATATAGGGTTAAAGGCATTTTAAAATAATTTTAGAAAAGCTCTTAGGTATCGTGTCATGGGTTTTAGTAATGCATTACTGTTCGTTGACTAACATTTACCGTTACACAACATTATTTTGGTGTGTTCTACATGTTGTTGTTTGAGTCGTCAGTCTTTTGAGTGGTTTGATGCAGATCTCCATGCCTCCCTGCCCCGAGCGAAACGTCTCATTTCTATATAGCTACCACACCCTACATTCAAGGCTATCTGTTTAACATATTATAACCTTGGATCTCCCCTACAAGCTCTTGGGTTCAATTCCTAGATTCAACACAAACTTTTAAAAGTGGTATGACAACTAAAACTAGTCTACTCAGTCTCGAGTGGTCTAAATAAGTAGAGAGGGTTTGATTCACACCTCAACCATAGAGCACCATGTTCTTTTTTTTTTTAATAATGATAACCATTTGTTCAATTTCACATTTCACACATTGCAATTTGTCAAATTTCCATTTTGTATTTTTTAAATGACAGTTTGATATTTTTCAATTTCATGACATGGAAACATGGATTTTTCCATTTTCATATTTACACATTTGTCAATTTCCCATTTGCATATATTTTCTTAAATGTCCGTTTAAAGTTTTTAAATTTTGTCTAAATGGAAACATGGATTTTCCATTTTGCTGTTTACAAATTTTTTATAAATTTATTTTGTGTATGTTGAAAAACGATATTTCCAAAACAAGATTTTTTATTTTTCATTTTATTATTTTGTAAATAATCTTAATGTGAGTGCTTGACCATGGCAATAATACAGTCTATCTATGTGTTAGCGGAACCATAGAGGCTTACACTACTGCAAGTAAGAATGTTTTACAAAATAACGACTATCTACCACTGCATTTGAAAAACAAAACGATTGAAAAAAATCTATTTTCCATTCATATATAAGTGCTAATTCGCCCTCTCCCCACCCTACCTCACCGTATTTTCTCTGGTCAAACAACCAATGCTACCCACACATACACAAGCTTTCTATATATCTCTCTCTATATATATG
Source organism: Meconema thalassinum (assembly GCA_946902985.2). NCBI lineage: Eukaryota > Metazoa > Arthropoda > Insecta > Orthoptera > Tettigoniidae > Meconema > Meconema thalassinum. The sequence continues at coordinate 914,645,240 of OX336388.2, forward strand.
TTTTCTCTTGTCCACAAGATAAAAATTATGGTTGCTGGATTGTATCCTGCACTGTTTATGCGACAAACCTTTGCCAGTTCATAAAACCGTTAGGTATTTCTCTACACATAACGATTTTACCACTGCTTTACATACGCCTTTTTCTTGTTTGGCTTTCTTACAGTCTAGTATGTGATAGAAAGCATTAACTGTATGTCAAACACAGTCCACGTTTGTATTTGTAATCTAAGTAATAATTTGAAAAGAGACAAGTGTAATCAGTTTTAAACATTATCTCTGCTTTTATTTGTTTGTTTATGACATGCATATTAACCTAAAATCAAACCCTAGTCTACCTTAGTGAAAGGTTAACAGTTTAACTACTGCGTTACCATACCCTTTTTTCTTAGTTTGGTTCGTTCTAGGCCTTAGAGCTAGAAATCGAATTAAGATCTCCAGTGAAAGAGGCACATGTGCTCACCACTATAGCACGTAATGTTTAGCTGGAAACATTAGACAACCGAAAATGATTGTATTTCTGTTAGCCAGGCATTTCTGGCATTTGCCTACTGTGTGAGCTCTGCCAGCAAGACAGTTTAGTTTAGAACAAGTGTGTGTGAGTGTGTATATAGATCATTAGCCTCAGATATTTAAAGCTTGTTGTGTGTAGCGACCATCTTATCCCAGTAACCACTGAGCAAGTTTTAACAGTCAACCCATAAAAACTGCATAGGATAGTTGTGTGAGGTTCATGGACTTGGGTGTGTGCATTAGCACCATGCACTAGCTTTACCTTACCCTCTATAGGTAGAGCGTTATCCCTTTCCTTTTTGACATTACCAATGACCACATCCACCCACAAGTTTTACACTTAAACCCTTGGCTTGTTTTCGATTAGGTTTGGTTCGGTTTGGTTGGGTTCGATTCAGCTTGGTTCAGTTTAGTTCAATGTAGTCACCATTTTGTTTCATTAGCTATCCTCTTTAACCAATCAATTAAAGATAGTCTACTCTTAATTCTTGAATCAATAAATCCAATTTTGTATACACCGTTTGTCATTTATTAACCCATGCCTGCATCCTATACCCTCTCTGTACTACAGTCTGATCTGAAAACAAGTTCCAATAGTGAAAGACTTGTCAGTCACCATACATGTAGCCTACACTAGTTCTTTCTCTACCTAGCTATGTTTCATCACTCACGGTAAACAACTCACATGTCCGTATCCAATTATTTATTTATAAAATCTCAGGTCAATGACCTTATTATTTTGGATATTTTAGGTCAATTCATTGGTCATGGGAAAGAGTTGACCATTCTAAGTCCTATGACACCTCACATGTCGATATCCAAGTATTAGTTTATATAATCTCAGGTCATTGTCCTTGTTGTTTTGAATATTTGGGGTAAATCGATGGTCATGGGAAAGGGTTGGCCATCCTTAGTATTATAACACCTCACTTGACTCTCTCCCATTATTAGTTATCGAGATATTAACAACAGTGCAGTTAGGCCCTTTTGACAAACATTAAATATATAAAACTCAGCAATTCTTCTAGGTTTGTGCCGTGTCTTGTGTGGGGTTTCGCCTAGGACACCAAGCTAGGCTCATCGGCGGGCTCTAGGTGTCCCCGCCCGGACCCCCACAGGAGTGACGAACTGCGCGCCACCTCCCTTTATATAAGGTGCAACTGCACCACTTGACTACGAGAACCAAAAGCTCAAGCAGCCTTAACCTCCCTATGAAGGCTTCCAAAAAGATGGTATATTGGCTTTCACGGCCGGTGAATTAAAACTCAGCAATTCTTCTAGGTTTGTGCCGTGTCTTGTGTGGGGTTTCGCCTAGGACACCAAGCTAGGCTCATCGGCGGGCTCTTGGTGTCCCCGCCCGGACCCCCACAGGAGTGACGAACTGCGCGCCACCTCCCTTTATATAAGGTGCAACTGCACCACTTGACTACGAGAACCAAAAGCTCAAGCAGCCTTAACCTCCCTATGAAGGCTTCCAAAAAGATGGTATATTGGCTTTCACGGCCGGTGAATTAAAACTCAGCAATTCTTCTAGGTTTGTGCCGTGTCTTGTGTGGGGTTTCGCCTAGGACACCAAGCTAGGCTCATCGGCGGGCTCTTGGTGTCCCCGCCCGGACCCCCACAGGAGTGACGAACTGCGCGCCACCTCCCTTTATATAAGGTGCAACTGCACCACTTGACTACGAGAACCAAAAGCTCAAGCAGCCTTAACCTCCCTATGAAGGCTTCCAAAAAGATGGTATATTGGCTTTCACGGCCGGTGAATTAAAACTCAGCAATTCTTCTAGGTTTGTGCCGTGTCTTGTGTGGGGTTTCGCCTAGGACACCAAGCTAGGCTCATCGGCGGGCTCTTGGTGTCCCCGCCCGGACCCCCACAGGAGTGACGAACTGCGCGCCACCTCCCTTTATATAAGGTGCAACTGCACCACTTGACTACGAGAACCAAAAGCTCAAGCAGCCTTAACCTCCCTATGAAGGCTTCCAAAAAGATGGTATATTGGCTTTCACGGCCGGTGAATTAAAACTCAGCAATTCTTCTAGGTTTGTGCCGTGTCTTGTGTGGGGTTTCGCCTAGGACACCAAGCTAGGCTCATCGGCGGGCTCTTGGTGTCCCCGCCCGGACCCCCACAGGAGTGACGAACTGCGCGCCACCTCCCTTTATATAAGGTGCAACTGCACCACTTGACTACGAGAACCAAAAGCTCAAGCAGCCTTAACCTCCCTATGAAGGCTTCCAAAAAGATGGTATATTGGCTTTCACGGCCGGTGAATTAAAACTCAGCAATTCTTCTAGGTTTGTGCCGTGTCTTGTGTGGGGTTTCGCCTAGGACACCAAGCTAGGCTCATCGGCGGGCTCTTGGTGTCCCCGCCCGGACCCCCACAGGAATGACGAACTGCGCGCCACCTCCCTTTATATAAGGTGCAACTGCACCACTTGACTACGAGAACCAAAAGCTCAAGCAGCCTTAACCTCCCTATGAAGGCTTCCAAAAAGATGGTATATTGGCTTTCACGGCCGGTGAATTAAAACTCAGCAATTCTTCTAGGTTTGTGCCGTGTCTTGTGTGGGGTTTCGCCTAGGACACCAAGCTAGGCTCATCGGCGGGCTCTTGGTGTCCCCGCCCGGACCCCCACAGGAGTGACGAACTGCGCGCCACCTCCCTTTATATAAGGTGCAACTGCACCACTTGACTACGAGAACCAAAAGCTCAAGCAGCCTTAACCTCCCTATGAAGGCTTCCAAAAAGATGGTATATTGGCTTTCACGGCCGGTGAATTAAAACTCAGCAATTCTTCTAGGTTTGTGCCGTGTCTTGTGTGGGGTTTCGCCTAGGACACCAAGCTAGGCTCATCGGCGGGCTCTTGGTGTCCCCGCCCGGACCCCCACAGGAGTGACGAACTGCGCGCCACCTCCCTTTATATAAGGTGCAACTGCACCACTTGACTACGAGAACCAAAAGCTCAAGCAGCCTTAACCTCCCTATGAAGGCTTCCAAAAAGATGGTATATTGGCTTTCACGGCCGGTGAATTAAAACTCAGCAATTCTTCTAGGTTTGTGCCGTGTCTTGTGTGGGGTTTCGCCTAGGACACCAAGCTAGGCTCATCGGCGGGCTCTTGGTGTCCCCGCCCGGACCCCCACAGGAGTGACGAACTGCGCGCCACCTCCCTTTATATAAGGTGCAACTGCACCACTTGACTACGAGAACCAAAAGCTCAAGCAGCCTTAACCTCCCTATGAAGGCTTCCAAAAAGATGGTATATTGGCTTTCACGGCCGGTGAATTAAAACTCAGCAATTCTTCTAGGTTTGTGCCGTGTCTTGTGTGGGGTTTCGCCTAGGACACCAAGCTAGGCTCATCGGCGGGCTCTTGGTGTCCCCGCCCGGACCCCCACAGGAGTGACGAACTGCGCGCCACCTCCCTTTATATAAGGTGCAACTGCACCACTTGACTACGAGAACCAAAAGCTCAAGCAGCCTTAACCTCCCTATGAAGGCTTCCAAAAAGATGGTATATTGGCTTTCACGGCCGGTGAATTAAAACTCAGCAATTCTTCTAGGTTTGTGCCGTGTCTTGTGTGGGGTTTCGCCTAGGACACAAAGCTAGGCTCATCGGCGGGCTCTTGGTGTCCCCGCCCGGACCCCCACAGGAGTGACGAACTGCGCGCCACCTCCCTTTATATAAGGTGCAACTGCACCACTTGACTACGAGAACCAAAAGCTCAAGCAGCCTTAACCTCCCTATGAAGGCTTCCAAAAAGATGGTATATTGGCTTTCACGGCCGGTGAATTAAAACTCAGCAATTCTTCTAGGTTTGTGCCGTGTCTTGTGTGGGGTTTCGCCTAGGACACCAAGCTAGGCTCATCGGCGGGCTCTTGGTGTCCCCGCCCGGACCCCCACAGAGCCCGCCGATGAGCCTAGCTTGGTGTCCTAGGCGAAACCCCACACAAGACACGGCACAAACCTAGAAGAATTGCTGAGTTTTAATTCACCGGCCGTGAAAGCCAATATACCATCTTTTTGGAAGCCTTCATAGGGAGGTTAAGGCTGCTTGAGCTTTTGGTTCTCGTAGTCAAGTGGTGCAGTTGCACCTTATATAAAGGGAGGTGGCGCGCAGTTCGTCACTCCTGTGGGGGTCCGGGCGGGGACACCAAGAGCCCGCCGATGAGCCTAGCTTGGTGTCCTAGGCGAAACCCCACACAAGACACGGCACAAACCTAGAAGAATTGCTGAGTTTTAATTCACCGGCCGTGAAAGCCAATATACCATCTTTTTGGAAGCCTTCATAGGGAGGTTAAGGCTGCTTGAGCTTTTGGTTCTCGTAGTCAAGTGGTGCAGTTGCACCTTATATAAAGGGAGGTGGCGCGCAGTTCGTCACTCCTGTGGGGGTCCGGGCGGGGACACCAAGAGCCCGCCGATGAGCCTAGCTTGGTGTCCTAGGCGAAACCCCACACAAGACACGGCACAAACCTAGAAGAATTGCTGAGTTTTAATTCACCGGCCGTGAAAGCCAATATACCATCTTTTTGGAAGCCTTCATAGGGAGGTTAAGGCTGCTTGAGCTTTTGGTTCTCGTAGTCAAGTGGTGCAGTTGCACCTTATATAAAGGGAGGTGGCGCGCAGTTCGTCACTCCTGTGGGGGTCCGGGCGGGGACACCAAGAGCCCGCCGATGAGCCTAGCTTGGTGTCCTAGGCGAAACCCCACACAAGACACGGCACAAACCTAGAAGAATTGCTGAGTTTTAATTCACCGGCCGTGAAAGCCAATATACCATCTTTTTGGAAGCCTTCATAGGGAGGTTAAGGCTGCTTGAGCTTTTGGTTCTCGTAGTCAAGTGGTGCAGTTGCACCTTATATAAAGGGAGGTGGCGCGCAGTTCGTCACTCCTGTGGGGGTCCGGGCGGGGACACCAAGAGCCCGCCGATGAGCCTAGCTTGGTGTCCTAGGCGAAACCCCACACAAGACACGGCACAAACCTAGAAGAATTGCTGAGTTTTAATTCACCGGCCGTGAAAGCCAATATACCATCTTTTTGGAAGCCTTCATAGGGAGGTTAAGGCTGCTTGAGCTTTTGGTTCTCGTAGTCAAGTGGTGCAGTTGCACCTTATATAAAGGGAGGTGGCGCGCAGTTCGTCACTCCTGTGGGGGTCCGGGCGGGGACACCAAGAGCCCGCCGATGAGCCTAGCTTGGTGTCCTAGGCGAAACCCCACACAAGACACGGCACAAACCTAGAAGAATTGCTGAGTTTTAATTCACCGGCCGTGAAAGCCAATATACCATCTTTTTGGAAGCCTTCATAGGGAGGTTAAGGCTGCTTGAGCTTTTGGTTCTCGTAGTCAAGTGGTGCAGTTGCACCTTATATAAAGGGAGGTGGGGCGCAGTTCGTCACTCCTGTGGGGGTCCGGGCGGGGACACCAAGAGCCCGCCGATGAGCCTAGCTTGGTGTCCTAGGCGAAACCCCACACAAGACACGGCACAAACCTAGAAGAATTGCTGAGTTTTAATTCACCGGCCGTGAAAGCCAATATACCATCTTTTTGGAAGCCTTCATAGGGAGGTTAAGGCTGCTTGAGCTTTTGGTTCTCGTAGTCAAGTGGTGCAGTTGCACCTTATATAAAGGGAGGTGGCGCGCAGTTCGTCACTCCTGTGGGGGTCCGGGCGGGGACACCAAGAGCCCGCCGATGAGCCTAGCTTGGTGTCCTAGGCGAAACCCCACACAAGACACGGCACAAACCTAGAAGAATTGCTGAGTTTTAATTCACCGGCCGTGAAAGCCAATATACCATCTTTTTGGAAGCCTTCATAGGGAGGTTAAGGCTGCTTGAGCTTTTGGTTCTCGTAGTCAAGTGGTGCAGTTGCACCTTATATAAAGGGAGGTGGCGCGCAGTTCGTCACTCCTGTGGGGGTCCGGGCGGGGACACCAAGAGCCCGCCGATGAGCCTAGCTTGGTGTCCTAGGCGAAACCCCACACAAGACACGGCACAAACCTAGAAGAATTGCTGAGTTTTAATTCACCGGCCGTGAAAGCCAATATACCATCTTTTTGGAAGCCTTCATAGGGAGGTTAAGGCTGCTTGAGCTTTTGGTTCTCGTAGTCAAGTGGTGCAGTTGCACCTTATATAAAGGGAGGTGGCGCGCAGTTCGTCACTCCTGTGGGGGTCCGGGCGGGGACACCAAGAGCCCGCCGATGAGCCTAGCTTGGTGTCCTAGGCGAAACCCCACACAAGACACGGCACAAACCTAGAAGAATTGCTGAGTTTTAATTCACCGGCCGTGAAAGCCAATATACCATCTTTTTGGAAGCCTTCATAGGGAGGTTAAGGCTGCTTGAGCTTTTGGTTCTCGTAGTCAAGTGGTGCAGTTGCACCTTATATAAAGGGAGGTGGCGCGCAGTTCGTCACTCCTGTGGGGGTCCGGGCGGGGACACCAAGAGCCCGCCGATGAGCCTAGCTTGGTGTCCTAGGCGAAACCCCACACAAGACACGGCACAAACCTAGAAGAATTGCTGAGTTTTAATTCACCGGCCGTGAAAGCCAATATACCATCTTTTTGGAAGCCTTCATAGGGAGGTTAAGGCTGCTTGAGGTTTTGGTTCTCGTAGTCAAGTGGTGCAGTTGCACCTTATATAAAGGGAGGTGGCGCGCAGTTCGTCACTCCTGTGGGGGTCCGGGCGGGGACACCAAGAGCCCGCCGATGAGCCTAGCTTGGTGTCCTAGGCGAAACCCCACACAAGACACGGCACAAACCTAGAAGAATTGCTGAGTTTTAATTCACCGGCCGTGAAAGCCAATATACCATCTTTTTGGAAGCCTTCATAGGGAGGTTAAGGCTGCTTGAGCTTTTGGTTCTCGTAGTCAAGTGGTGCAGTTGCACCTTATATAAAGGGAGGTGGCGCGCAGTTCGTCACTCCTGTGGGGGTCCGGGCGGGGACACCAAGAGCCCGCCGATGAGCCTAGCTTGGTGTCCTAGGCGAAACCCCACACAAGACACGGCACAAACATAGAAGAATTGCTGAGTTTTAATTCACCGGCCGTGATAGCCAATATACCATCTTTTTGGAAGACTTCATAGGGAGGTTAAGGCTGCTTGAGCTTTTGGTTCTCGTAGTCAAGTGGTGCAGTTGCACCTTATATAAAGGGAGGTGGCGCGCAGTTCGTCACTCCTGTGGGGGTCCGGGCGGGGACACCAAGAGCCCGCCGATGAGCCTAGCTTGGTGTCCTAGGCGAAACCCCACACAAGACACGGCACAAACCTAGAAGAATTGCTGAGTTTTAATTCACCGGCCGTGAAAGCCAATATACCATCTTTTTGGAAGCCTTCATAGGGAGGTTAAGGCTGCTTGAGCTTTTGGTTCTCGTAGTCAAGTGGTGCAGTTGCACCTTATATAAAGGGAGGTGGGGCGCAGTTCGTCACTCCTGTGGGGGTCCGGGCGGGGACACCAAGAGCCCGCCGATGAGCCTAGCTTGGTGTCCTAGGCGAAACCCCACACAAGACACGGCACAAACCTAGAAGAATTGCTGAGTTTTAATTCACCGGCCGTGAAAGCCAATATACCATCTTTTTGGAAGCCTTCATAGGGAGGTTAAGGCTGCTTGAGCTTTTGGTTCTCGTAGTCAAGTGGTGCAGTTGCACCTTATATAAAGGGAGGTGGCGCGCAGTTCGTCACTCCTGTGGGGGTCCGGGCGGGGACACCAAGAGCCCGCCGATGAGCCTAGCTTGGTGTCCTAGGCGAAACCCCACACAAGACACGGCACAAACCTAGAAGAATTGCTGAGTTTTAATTCACCGGCCGTGAAAGCCAATATACCATCTTTTTGGAAGCCTTCATAGGGAGGTTAAGGCTGCTTGAGCTTTTGGTTCTCGTAGTCAAGTGGTGCAGTTGCACCTTATATAAAGGGAGGTGGCGCGCAGTTCGTCACTCCTGTGGGGGTCCGGGCGGGGACACCAAGAGCCCGCCGATGAGCCTAGCTTGGTGTCCTAGGCGAAACCCCACACAAGACACGGCACAAACCTAGAAGAATTGCTGAGTTTTAATTCACCGGCCGTGAAAGCCAATATACCATCTTTTTGGAAGCCTTCATAGGGAGGTTAAGGCTGCTTGAGCTTTTGGTTCTCGTAGTCAAGTGGTGCAGTTGCACCTTATATAAAGGGAGGTGGCGCGCAGTTCGTCACTCCTGTGGGGGTCCGGGCGGGGACACCAAGAGCCCGCCGATGAGCCTAGCTTGGTGTCCTAGGCGAAACCCCACACAAGACACGGCACAAACCTAGAAGAATTGCTGAGTTTTAATTCACCGGCCGTGAAAGCCAATATACCATCTTTTTGGAAGCCTTCATAGGGAGGTTAAGGCTGCTTGAGCTTTTGGTTCTCGTAGTCAAGTGGTGCAGTTGCACCTTATATAAAGGGAGGTGGCGCGCAGTTCGTCACTCCTGTGGGGGTCCGGGCGGGGACACCAAGAGCCCGCCGATGAGCCTAGCTTGGTGTCCTAGGCGAAACCCCACACAAGACACGGCACAAACCTAGAAGAATTGCTGAGTTTTAATTCACCGGCCGTGAAAGCCAATATACCATCTTTTTGGAAGCCTTCATAGGGAGGTTAAGGCTGCTTGAGCTTTTGGTTCTCGTAGTCAAGTGGTGCAGTTGCACCTTATATAAAGGGAGGTGGCGCGCAGTTCGTCACTCCTGTGGGGGTCCGGGCGGGGACACCAAGAGCCCGCCGATGAGCCTAGCTTGGTGTCCTAGGCGAAACCCCACACAAGACACGGCACAAACCTAGAAGAATTGCTGAGTTTTAATTCACCGGCCGTGAAAGCCAATATACCATCTTTTTGGAAGCCTTCATAGGGAGGTTAAGGCTGCTTGAGCTTTTGGTTCTCGTAGTCAAGTGGTGCAGTTGCACCTTATATAAAGGGAGGTGGCGCGCAGTTCGTCACTCCTGTGGGGGTCCGGGCGGGGACACCAAGAGCCCGCCGATGAGCCTAGCTTGGTGTCCTAGGCGAAACCCCACACAAGACACGGCACAAACCTAGAAGAATTGCTGAGTTTTAATTCACCGGCCGTGAAAGCCAATATACCATCTTTTTGGAAGCCTTCATAGGGAGGTTAAGGCTGCTTGAGCTTTTGGTTCTCGTAGTCAAGTGGTGCAGTTGCACCTTATATAAAGGGAGGTGGCGCGCAGTTCGTCACTCCTGTGGGGGTCCGGGCGGGGACACCAAGAGCCCGCCGATGAGCCTAGCTTGGTGTCCTAGGCGAAACCCCACACAAGACACGGCACAAACCTAGAAGAATTGCTGAGTTTTAATTCACCGGCCGTGAAAGCCAATATACCATCTTTTTGGAAGCCTTCATAGGGAGGTTAAGGCTGCTTGAGCTTTTGGTTCTCGTAGTCAAGTGGTGCAGTTGCACCTTATATAAAGGGAGGTGGGGCGCAGTTCGTCACTCCTGTGGGGGTCCGGGCGGGGACACCAAGAGCCCGCCGATGAGCCTAGCTTGGTGTCCTAGGCGAAACCCCACACAAGACACGGCACAAACCTAGAAGAATTGCTGAGTTTTAATTCACCGGCCGTGAAAGCCAATATACCATCTTTTTGGAAGCCTTCATAGGGAGGTTAAGGCTGCTTGAGCTTTTGGTTCTCGTAGTCAAGTGGTGCAGTTGCACCTTATATAAAGGGAGGTGGCGCGCAGTTCGTCACTCCTGTGGGGGTCCGGGCGGGGACACCAAGAGCCCGCCGATGAGCCTAGCTTGGTGTCCTAGGCGAAACCCCACACAAGACACGGCACAAACCTAGAAGAATTGCTGAGTTTTAATTCACCGGCCGTGAAAGCCAATATACCATCTTTTTGGAAGCCTTCATAGGGAGGTTAAGGCTGCTTGAGCTTTTGGTTCTCGTAGTCAAGTGGTGCAGTTGCACCTTATATAAAGGGAGGTGGCGCGCAGTTCGTCACTCCTGTGGGGGTCCGGGCGGGGACACCAAGAGCCCGCCGATGAGCCTAGCTTGGTGTCCTAGGCGAAACCCCACACAAGACACGGCACAAACCTAGAAGAATTGCTGAGTTTTAATTCACCGGCCGTGAAAGCCAATATACCATCTTTTTGGAAGCCTTCATAGGGAGGTTAAGGCTGCTTGAGCTTTTGGTTCTCGTAGTCAAGTGGTGCAGTTGCACCTTATATAAAGGGAGGTGGCGCGCAGTTCGTCACTCCTGTGGGGGTCCGGGCGGGGACACCAAGAGCCCGCCGATGAGCCTAGCTTGGTGTCCTAGGCGAAACCCCACACAAGACACGGCACAAACCTAGAAGAATTGCTGAGTTTTAATTCACCGGCCGTGAAAGCCAATATACCATCTTTTTGGAAGCCTTCATAGGGAGGTTAAGGCTGCTTGAGCTTTTGGTTCTCGTAGTCAAGTGGTGCAGTTGCACCTTATATAAAGGGAGGTGGCGCGCAGTTCGTCACTCCTGTGGGGGTCCGGGCGGGGACACCAAGAGCCCGCCGATGAGCCTAGCTTGGTGTCCTAGGCGAAACCCCACACAAGACACGGCACAAACCTAGAAGAATTGCTGAGTTTTAATTCACCGGCCGTGAAAGCCAATATACCATCTTTTTGGAAGCCTTCATAGGGAGGTTAAGGCTGCTTGAGCTTTTGGTTCTCGTAGTCAAGTGGTGCAGTTGCACCTTATATAAAGGGAGGTGGCGCGCAGTTCGTCACTCCTGTGGGGGTCCGGGCGGGGACACCAAGAGCCCGCCGATGAGCCTAGCTTGGTGTCCTAGGCGAAACCCCACACAAGACACGGCACAAACCTAGAAGAATTGCTGAGTTTTAATTCACCGGCCGTGAAAGCCAATATACCATCTTTTTGGAAGCCTTCATAGGGAGGTTAAGGCTGCTTGAGCTTTTGGTTCTCGTAGTCAAGTGGTGCAGTTGCACCTTATATAAAGGGAGGTGGCGCGCAGTTCGTCACTCCTGTGGGGGTCCGGGCGGGGACACCAAGAGCCCGCCGATGAGCCTAGCTTGGTGTCCTAGGCGAAACCCCACACAAGACACGGCACAAACCTAGAAGAATTGCTGAGTTTTAATTCACCGGCCGTGAAAGCCAATATACCATCTTTTTGGAAGCCTTCATAGGGAGGTTAAGGCTGCTTGAGCTTTTGGTTCTCGTAGTCAAGTGGTGCAGTTGCACCTTATATAAAGGGAGGTGGCGCGCAGTTCGTCACTCCTGTGGGGGTCCGGGCGGGGACACCAAGAGCCCGCCGATGAGCCTAGCTTGGTGTCCTAGGCGAAACCCCACACAAGACACGGCACAAACCTAGAAGAATTGCTGAGTTTTAATTCACCGGCCGTGAAAGCCAATATACCATCTTTTTGGAAGCCTTCATAGGGAGGTTAAGGCTGCTTGAGCTTTTGGTTCTCGTAGTCAAGTGGTGCAGTTGCACCTTATATAAAGGGAGGTGGCGCGCAGTTCGTCACTCCTGTGGGGGTCCGGGCGGGGACACCAAGAGCCCGCCGATGAGCCTAGCTTGGTGTCCTAGGCGAAACCCCACACAAGACACGGCACAAACCTAGAAGAATTGCTGAGTTTTAATTCACCGGCCGTGAAAGCCAATATACCATCTTTTTGGAAGCCTTCATAGGGAGGTTAAGGCTGCTTGAGCTTTTGGTTCTCGTAGTCAAGTGGTGCAGTTGCACCTTATATAAAGGGAGGTGGCGCGCAGTTCGTCACTCCTGTGGGGGTCCGGGCGGGGACACCAAGAGCCCGCCGATGAGCCTAGCTTGGTGTCCTAGGCGAAACCCCACACAAGACACGGCACAAACCTAGAAGAATTGCTGAGTTTTAATTCACCGGCCGTGAAAGCCAATATACCATCTTTTTGGAAGCCTTCATAGGGAGGTTAAGGCTGCTTGAGCTTTTGGTTCTCGTAGTCAAGTGGTGCAGTTGCACCTTATATAAAGGGAGGTGGCGCGCAGTTCGTCACTCCTGTGGGGGTCCGGGCGGGGACACCAAGAGCCCGCCGATGAGCCTAGCTTGGTGTCCTAGGCGAAACCCCACACAAGACACGGCACCAACCTAGAAGAATTGCTGAGTTTTAATTCACCGGCCGTGAAAGCCAATATACCATCTTTTTGGAAGCCTTCATAGGGAGGTTAAGGCTGCTTGAGCTTTTGGTTCTCGTAGTCAAGTGGTGCAGTTGCACCTTATATAAAGGGAGGTGGCGCGCAGTTCGTCACTCCTGTGGGGGTCCGGGCGGGGACACCAAGAGCCCGCCGATGAGCCTAGCTTGGTGTCCTAGGCGAAACCCCACACAAGACACGGCACAAACCTAGAAGAATTGCTGAGTTTTAATTCACCGGCCGTGAAAGCCAATATACCATCTTTTTGGAAGCCTTCATAGGGAGGTTAAGGCTGCTTGAGCTTTTGGTTCTCGTAGTCAAGTGGTGCAGTTGCACCTTATATAAAGGGAGGTGGCGCGCAGTTCGTCACTCCTGTGGGGGTCCGGGCGGGGACACCAAGAGCCCGCCGATGAGCCTAGCTTGGTGTCCTAGGTGAAACCCCACACAAGACACGGCACAAACCTAGAAGAATTGCTGAGTTTTAATTCACCGGCCGTGACAGCCAATATACCATCTTTTTGGAAGCCTTCATAGGGAGGTTAAGGCTGCTTGAGCTTTTGGTTCTCGTAGTCAAGTGGTGCAGTTGCACCTTATATAAAGGGAGGTGGCGCGCAGTTCGTCACTCCTGTGGGGGTCCGGGCGGGGACACCAAGAGCCCGCCGATGAGCCTAGCTTGGTGTCCTAGGCGAAACCCCACACAAGACACGGCACAAACCTAGAAGAATTGCTGAGTTTTAATTCACCGGCCGTGAAAGCCAATATACCATCTTTTTGGAAGCCTTCATAGGGAGGTTAAGGCTGCTTGAGCTTTTGGTTCTCGTAGTCAAGTGGTGCAGTTGCACCTTATATAAAGGGAGGTGGCGCGCAGTTCGTCACTCCTGTGGGGGTCCGGGCGGGGACACCAAGAGCCCGCCGATGAGCCTAGCTTGGTGTCCTAGGCGAAACCCCACACAAGACACGGCACAAACCTAGAAGAATTGCTGAGTTTTAATTCACTGGCCGTGAAAGCCAATATACCATCTTTTTGGAAGCCTTCATAGGGAGGTTAAGGCTGCTTGAGCTTTTGGTTCTCGTAGTCAAGTGGTGCAGTTGCACCTTATATAAAGGGAGGTGGCGCGCAGTTCGTCACTCCTGTGGGGGTCCGGGCGGGGACACCAAGAGCCCGCCGATGAGCCTAGCTTGGTGTCCTAGGCGAAACCCCACACAAGACACGGCACAAACCTAGAAGAATTGCTGAGTTTTAATTCACCGGCCGTGAAAGCCAATATACCATCTTTTTGGAAGCCTTCATAGGGAGGTTAAGGCTGCTTGAGCTTTTGGTTCTCGTAGTCAAGTGGTGCAGTTGCACCTTATATAAAGGGAGGTGGCGCGCAGTTCGTCACTCCTGTGGGGGTCCGGGCGGGGACACCAAGAGCCCGCCGATGAGCCTAGCTTGGTGTCCTAGGCGAAACCCCACACAAGACACGGCACAAACCTAGAAGAATTGCTGAGTTTTAATTCACCGGCCGTGAAAGCCAATATACCATCTTTTTGGAAGCCTTCATAGGGAGGTTAAGGCTGCTTGAGCTTTTGGTTCTCGTAGTCAAGTGGTGCAGTTGCACCTTATATAAAGGGAGGTGGCGCGCAGTTCGTCACTCCTGTGGGGGTCCGGGCGGGGACACCAAGAGCCCGCCGATGAGCCTAGCTTGGTGTCCTAGGCGAAACCCCACACAAGACACGGCACAAACCTAGAAGAATTGCTGAGTTTTAATTCACCGGCCGTGAAAGCCAATATACCATCTTTTTGGAAGCCTTCATAGGGAGGTTAAGGCTGCTTGAGCTTTTGGTTCTCGTAGTCAAGTGGTGCAGTTGCACCTTATATAAAGGGAGGTGGCGCGCAGTTCGTCACTCCTGTGGGGGTCCGGGCGGGGACACCAAGAGCCCGCCGATGAGCCTAGCTTGGTGTCCTAGGCGAAACCCCACACAAGACACGGCACAAACCTAGAAGAATTGCTGAGTTTTAATTCACCGGCCGTGAAAGCCAATATACCATCTTTTTGGAAGCCTTCATAGGGAGGTTAAGGCTGCTTGAGCTTTTGGTTCTCGTAGTCAAGTGGTGCAGTTGCACCTTATATAAAGGGAGGTGGCGCGCAGTTCGTCACTCCTGTGGGGGTCCGGGCGGGGACACCAAGAGCCCGCCGATGAGCCTAGCTTGGTGTCCTAGGCGAAACCCCACACAAGACACGGCACAAACCTAGAAGAATTGCTGAGTTTTAATTCACCGGCCGTGAAAGCCAATATACCATCTTTTTGGAAGCCTTCATAGGGAGGTTAAGGCTGCTTGAGCTTTTGGTTCTCGTAGTCAAGTGGTGCAGTTGCACCTTATATAAAGGGAGGTGGCGCGCAGTTCGTCACTCCTGTGGGGGTCCGGGCGGGGACACCAAGAGCCCGCCGATGAGCCTAGCTTGGTGTCCTAGGCGAAACCCCACACAAGACACGGCACAAACCTAGAAGAATTGCTGAGTTTTAATTCACCGGCCGTGAAAGCCAATATACCATCTTTTTGGAAGCCTTCATAGGGAGGTTAAGGCTGCTTGAGCTTTTGGTTCTCGTAGTCAAGTGGTGCAGTTGCACCTTATATAAAGGGAGGTGGCGCGCAGTTCGTCACTCCTGTGGGGGTCCGGGCGGGGACACCAAGAGCCCGCCGATGAGCCTAGCTTGGTGTCCTAGGCGAAACCCCACACAAGACACGGCACAAACCTAGAAGAATTGCTGAGTTTTAATTCACCGGCCGTGAAAGCCAATATACCATCTTTTTGGAAGCCTTCATAGGGAGGTTAAGGCTGCTTGAGCTTTTGGTTCTCGTAGTCAAGTGGTGCAGTTGCACCTTATATAAAGGGAGGTGGCGCGCAGTTCGTCACTCCTGTGGGGGTCCGGGCGGGGACACCAAGAGCCCGCCGATGAGCCTAGCTTGGTGTCCTAGGCGAAACCCCACACAAGACACGGCACAAACCTAGAAGAATTGCTGAGTTTTAATTCACCGGCCGTGAAAGCCAATATACCATCTTTTTGGAAGCCTTCATAGGGAGGTTAAGGCTGCTTGAGCTTTTGGTTCTCGTAGTCAAGTGGTGCAGTTGCACCTTATATAAAGGGAGGTGGCGCGCAGTTCGTCACTCCTGTGGGGGTCCGGGCGGGGACACCAAGAGCCCACCGATGAGCCTAGCTTGGTGTCCTAGGCGAAACCCCACACAAGACACGGCACAAACCTAGAAGAATTGCTGAGTTTTAATTCACCGGCCGTGAAAGCCAATATACCATCTTTTTGGAAGCCTTCATAGGGAGGTTAAGGCTGCTTGAGCTTTTGGTTCTCGTAGTCAAGTGGTGCAGTTGCACCTTATATAAAGGGAGGTGGCGCGCAGTTCGTCACTCCTGTGGGGGTCCGGGCGGGGACACCAAGAGCCCGCCGATGAGCCTAGCTTGGTGTCCTAGGCGAAACCCCACACAAGACACGGCACAAACCTAGAAGAATTGCTGAGTTTTAATTCACCGGCCGTGAAAGCCAATATACCATCTTTTTGGAAGCCTTCATAGGGAGGTTAAGGCTGCTTGAGCTTTTGGTTCTCGTAGTCAAGTGGTGCAGTTGCACCTTATATAAAGGGAGGTGGCGCGCAGTTCGTCACTCCTGTGGGGGTCCGGGCGGGGACACCAAGAGCCCGCCGATGAGCCTAGCTTGGTGTCCTAGGCGAAACCCCACACAAGACACGGCACAAACCTAGAAGAATTGCTGAGTTTTAATTCACCGGCCGTGAAAGCCAATATACCATCTTTTTGGAAGCCTTCATAGGGAGGTTAAGGCTGCTTGAGCTTTTGGTTCTCGTAGTCAAGTGGTGCAGTTGCACCTTATATAAAGGGAGGTGGCGCGCAGTTCGTCACTCCTGTGGGGGTCCGGGCGGGGACACCAAGAGCCCGCCGATGAGCCTAGCTTGGTGTCCTAGGCGAAACCCCACACAAGACACGGCACAAACCTAGAAGAATTGCTGAGTTTTAATTCACCGGCCGTGAAAGCCAATATACCATCTTTTTGGAAGCCTTCATAGGGAGGTTAAGGCTGCTTGAGCTTTTGGTTCTCGTAGTCAAGTGGTGCAGTTGCACCTTATATAAAGGGAGGTGGCGCGCAGTTCGTCACTCCTGTGGGGGTCCGGGCGGGGACACCAAGAGCCCGCCGATGAGCCTAGCTTGGTGTCCTAGGCGAAACCCCACACAAGACACGGCACAAACCTAGAAGAATTGCTGAGTTTTAATTCACCGGCCGTGAAAGCCAATATACCATCTTTTTGGAAGCCTTCATAGGGAGGTTAAGGCTGCTTGAGCTTTTGGTTCTCGTAGTCAAGTGGTGCAGTTGCACCTTATATAAAGGGAGGTGGCGCGCAGTTCGTCACTCCTGTGGGGGTCCGGGCGGGGACACCAAGAGCCCGCCGATGAGCCTAGCTTGGTGTCCTAGGCGAAACCCCACACAAGACACGGCACAAACCTAGAAGAATTGCTGAGTTTTAATTCACCGGCCGTGAAAGCCAATATACCATCTTTTTGGAAGCCTTCATAGGGAGGTTAAGGCTGCTTGAGCTTTTGGTTCTCGTAGTCAAGTGGTGCAGTTGCACCTTATATAAAGGGAGGTGGCGCGCAGTTCGTCACTCCTGTGGGGGTCCGGGCGGGGACACCAAGAGCCCGCCGATGAGCCTAGCTTGGTGTCCTAGGCGAAACCCCACACAAGACACGGCACAAACCTAGAAGAATTGCTGAGTTTTAATTCACCGGCCGTGAAAGCCAATATACCATCTTTTTGGAAGCCTTCATAGGGAGGTTAAGGCTGCTTGAGGTTTTGGTTCTCGTAGTCAAGTGGTGCAGTTGCACCTTATATAAAGGGAGGTGGCGCGCAGTTCGTCACTCCTGTGGGGGTCCGGGCGGGGACACCAAGAGCCCGCCGATGAGCCTAGCTTGGTGTCCTAGGCGAAACCCCACACAAGACACGGCACAAACCTAGAAGAATTGCTGAGTTTTAATTCACCGGCCGTGAAAGCCAATATACCATCTTTTTGGAAGCCTTCATAGGGAGGTTAAGGCTGCTTGAGCTTTTGGTTCTCGTAGTCAAGTGGTGCAGTTGCACCTTATATAAAGGGAGGTGGCGCGCAGTTCGTCACTCCTGTGGGGGTCCGGGCGGGGACACCAAGAGCCCGCCGATGAGCCTAGCTTGGTGTCCTAGGCGAAACCCCACACAAGACACGGCACAAACCTAGAAGAATTGCTGAGTTTTAATTCACCGGCCGTGATAGCCAATATACCATCTTTTTGGAAGACTTCATAGGGAGGTTAAGGCTGCTTGAGCTTTTGGTTCTCGTAGTCAAGTGGTGCAGTTGCACCTTATATAAAGGGAGGTGGCGCGCAGTTCGTCACTCCTGTGGGGGTCCGGGCGGGGACACCAAGAGCCCGCCGATGAGCCTAGCTTGGTGTCCTAGGCGAAACCCCACACAAGACACGGCACAAACCTAGAAGAATTGCTGAGTTTTAATTCACCGGCCGTGAAAGCCAATATACCATCTTTTTGGAAGCCTTCATAGGGAGGTTAAGGCTGCTTGAGCTTTTGGTTCTCGTAGTCAAGTGGTGCAGTTGCACCTTATATAAAGGGAGGTGGGGCGCAGTTCGTCACTCCTGTGGGGGTCCGGGCGGGGACACCAAGAGCCCGCCGATGAGCCTAGCTTGGTGTCCTAGGCGAAACCCCACACAAGACACGGCACAAACCTAGAAGAATTGCTGAGTTTTAATTCACCGGCCGTGAAAGCCAATATACCATCTTTTTGGAAGCCTTCATAGGGAGGTTAAGGCTGCTTGAGCTTTTGGTTCTCGTAGTCAAGTGGTGCAGTTGCACCTTATATAAAGGGAGGTGGCGCGCAGTTCGTCACTCCTGTGGGGGTCCGGGCGGGGACACCAAGAGCCCGCCGATGAGCCTAGCTTGGTGTCCTAGGCGAAACCCCACACAAGACACGGCACAAACCTAGAAGAATTGCTGAGTTTTAATTCACCGGCCGTGAAAGCCAATATACCATCTTTTTGGAAGCCTTCATAGGGAGGTTAAGGCTGCTTGAGCTTTTGGTTCTCGTAGTCAAGTGGTGCAGTTGCACCTTATATAAAGGGAGGTGGCGCGCAGTTCGTCACTCCTGTGGGGGTCCGGGCGGGGACACCAAGAGCCCGCCGATGAGCCTAGCTTGGTGTCCTAGGCGAAACCCCACACAAGACACGGCACAAACCTAGAAGAATTGCTGAGTTTTAATTCACCGGCCGTGAAAGCCAATATACCATCTTTTTGGAAGCCTTCATAGGGAGGTTAAGGCTGCTTGAGCTTTTGGTTCTCGTAGTCAAGTGGTGCAGTTGCACCTTATATAAAGGGAGGTGGCGCGCAGTTCGTCACTCCTGTGGGGGTCCGGGCGGGGACACCAAGAGCCCGCCGATGAGCCTAGCTTGGTGTCCTAGGCGAAACCCCACACAAGACACGGCACAAACCTAGAAGAATTGCTGAGTTTTAATTCACCGGCCGTGAAAGCCAATATACCATCTTTTTGGAAGCCTTCATAGGGAGGTTAAGGCTGCTTGAGCTTTTGGTTCTCGTAGTCAAGTGGTGCAGTTGCACCTTATATAAAGGGAGGTGGCGCGCAGTTCGTCACTCCTGTGGGGGTCCGGGCGGGGACACCAAGAGCCCGCCGATGAGCCTAGCTTGGTGTCCTAGGCGAAACCCCACACAAGACACGGCACAAACCTAGAAGAATTGCTGAGTTTTAATTCACCGGCCGTGAAAGCCAATATACCATCTTTTTGGAAGCCTTCATAGGGAGGTTAAGGCTGCTTGAGCTTTTGGTTCTCGTAGTCAAGTGGTGCAGTTGCACCTTATATAAAGGGAGGTGGCGCGCAGTTCGTCACTCCTGTGGGGGTCCGGGCGGGGACACCAAGAGCCCGCCGATGAGCCTAGCTTGGTGTCCTAGGCGAAACCCCACACAAGACACGGCACAAACCTAGAAGAATTGCTGAGTTTTAATTCACCGGCCGTGAAAGCCAATATACCATCTTTTTGGAAGCCTTCATAGGGAGGTTAAGGCTGCTTGAGCTTTTGGTTCTCGTAGTCAAGTGGTGCAGTTGCACCTTATATAAAGGGAGGTGGCGCGCAGTTCGTCACTCCTGTGGGGGTCCGGGCGGGGACACCAAGAGCCCGCCGATGAGCCTAGCTTGGTGTCCTAGGCGAAACCCCACACAAGACACGGCACAAACCTAGAAGAATTGCTGAGTTTTAATTCACCGGCCGTGAAAGCCAATATACCATCTTTTTGGAAGCCTTCATAGGGAGGTTAAGGCTGCTTGAGCTTTTGGTTCTCGTAGTCAAGTGGTGCAGTTGCACCTTATATAAAGGGAGGTGGCGCGCAGTTCGTCACTCCTGTGGGGGTCCGGGCGGGGACACCAAGAGCCCGCCGATGAGCCTAGCTTGGTGTCCTAGGCGAAACCCCACACAAGACACGGCACAAACCTAGAAGAATTGCTGAGTTTTAATTCACCGGCCGTGAAAGCCAATATACCATCTTTTTGGAAGCCTTCATAGGGAGGTTAAGGCTGCTTGAGCTTTTGGTTCTCGTAGTCAAGTGGTGCAGTTGCACCTTATATAAAGGGAGGTGGCGCGCAGTTCGTCACTCCTGTGGGGGTCCGGGCGGGGACACCAAGTGCCCGCCGATGAGCCTAGCTTGGTGTCCTAGGCGAAACCCCACACAAGACACGGCACAAACCTAGAAGAATTGCTGAGTTTTAATTCACCGGCCGTGAAAGCCAATATACCATCTTTTTGGAAGCCTTCATAGGGAGGTTAAGGCTGCTTGAGCTTTTGGTTCTCGTAGTCAAGTGGTGCAGTTGCACCTTATATAAAGGGAGGTGGCGCGCAGTTCGTCACTCCTGTGGGGGTCCGGGCGGGGACACCAAGAGCCCGCCGATGAGCCTAGCTTGGTGTCCTAGGCGAAACCCCACACAAGACACGGCACAAACCTAGAAGAATTGCTGAGTTTTAATTCACCGGCCGTGAAAGCCAATATACCATCTTTTTGGAAGCCTTCATAGGGAGGTTAAGGCTGCTTGAGCTTTTGGTTCTCGTAGTCAAGTGGTGCAGTTGCACCTTATATAAAGGGAGGTGGCGCGCAGTTCGTCACTCCTGTGGGGGTCCGGGCGGGGACACCAAGAGCCCGCCGATGAGCCTAGCTTGGTGTCCTAGGCGAAACCCCACACAAGACACGGCACAAACCTAGAAGAATTGCTGAGTTTTAATTCACCGGCCGTGAAAGCCAATATACCATCTTTTTGGAAGCCTTCATAGGGAGGTTAAGGCTGCTTGAGCTTTTGGTTCTCGTAGTCAAGTGGTGCAGTTGCACCTTATATAAAGGGAGGTGGCGCGCAGTTCGTCACTCCTGTGGGGGTCCGGGCGGGGACACCAAGAGCCCGCCGATGAGCCTAGCTTGGTGTCCTAGGCGAAACCCCACACAAGACACGGCACAAACCTAGAAGAATTGCTGAGTTTTAATTCACCGGCCGTGAAAGCCAATATACCATCTTTTTGGAAGCCTTCATAGGGAGGTTAAGGCTGCTTGAGCTTTTGGTTCTCGTAGTCAAGTGGTGCAGTTGCACCTTATATAAAGGGAGGTGGCGCGCAGTTCGTCACTCCTGTGGGGGTCCGGGCGGGGACACCAAGAGCCCGCCGATGAGCCTAGCTTGGTGTCCTAGGTGAAACCCCACACAAGACACGGCACAAACCTAGAAGAATTGCTGAGTTTTAATTCACCGGCCGTGAAAGCCAATATACCATCTTTTTGGAAGCCTTCATAGGGAGGTTAAGGTTGCTTGAGCTTTTGGTTCTCGTAGTCAAGTGGTGCAGTTGCACCTTATATAAAGGGAGGTGGCGCGCAGTTCGTCACTCCTGTGGGGGTCCGGGCGGGGACACCAAGAGCCCGCCGATGAGCCTAGCTTGGTGTCCTAGGCGAAACCCCACACAAGACACGGCACAAACCTAGAAGAATTGCTGAGTTTTAATTCACCGGCCGTGAAAGCCAATATACCATCTTTTTGGAAGCCTTCATAGGGAGGTTAAGGCTGCTTGAGCTTTTGGTTCTCGTAGTCAAGTGGTGCAGTTGCACCTTATATAAAGGGAGGTGGCGCGCAGTTCGTCACTCCTGTGGGGGTCCGGGCGGGGACACCAAGAGCCCGCCGATGAGCCTAGCTTGGTGTCCTAGGCGAAACCCCACACAAGACACGGCACAAACCTAGAAGAATTGCTGAGTTTTAATTCACTGGCCGTGAAAGCCAATATACCATCTTTTTGGAAGCCTTCATAGGGAGGTTAAGGCTGCTTGAGCTTTTGGTTCTCGTAGTCAAGTGGTGCAGTTGCACCTTATATAAAGGGAGGTGGCGCGCAGTTCGTCACTCCTGTGGGGGTCCGGGCGGGGACACCAAGAGCCCGCCGATGAGCCTAGCTTGGTGTCCTAGGCGAAACCCCACACAAGACACGGCACAAACCTAGAAGAATTGCTGAGTTTTAATTCACCGGCCGTGAAAGCCAATATACCATCTTTTTGGAAGCCTTCATAGGGAGGTTAAGGCTGCTTGAGCTTTTGGTTCTCGTAGTCAAGTGGTGCAGTTGCACCTTATATAAAGGGAGGTGGCGCGCAGTTCGTCACTCCTGTGGGGGTCCGGGCGGGGACACCAAGAGCCCGCCGATGAGCCTAGCTTGGTGTCCTAGGCGAAACCCCACACAAGACACGGCACAAACCTAGAAGAATTGCTGAGTTTTAATTCACCGGCCGTGAAAGCCAATATACCATCTTTTTGGAAGCCTTCATAGGGAGGTTAAGGCTGCTTGAGCTTTTGGTTCTCGTAGTCAAGTGGTGCAGTTGCACCTTATATAAAGGGAGGTGGCGCGCAGTTCGTCACTCCTGTGGGGGTCCGGGCGGGGACACCAAGAGCCCGCCGATGAGCCTAGCTTGGTGTCCTAGGCGAAACCCCACACAAGACACGGCACAAACCTAGAAGAATTGCTGAGTTTTAATTCACCGGCCGTGAAAGCCAATATACCATCTTTTTGGAAGCCTTCATAGGGAGGTTAAGGCTGCTTGAGCTTTTGGTTCTCGTAGTCAAGTGGTGCAGTTGCACCTTATATAAAGGGAGGTGGCGCGCAGTTCGTCACTCCTGTGGGGGTCCGGGCGGGGACACCAAGAGCCCGCCGATGAGCCTAGCTTGGTGTCCTAGGCGAAACCCCACACAAGACACGGCACAAACCTAGAAGAATTGCTGAGTTTTAATTCACCGGCCGTGAAAGCCAATATACCATCTTTTTGGAAGCCTTCATAGGGAGGTTAAGGCTGCTTGAGCTTTTGGTTCTCGTAGTCAAGTGGTGCAGTTGCACCTTATATAAAGGGAGGTGGCGCGCAGTTCGTCACTCCTGTGGGGGTCCGGGCGGGGACACCAAGAGCCCGCCGATGAGCCTAGCTTGGTGTCCTAGGCGAAACCCCACACAAGACACGGCACAAACCTAGAAGAATTGCTGAGTTTTAATTCACCGGCCGTGAAAGCCAATATACCATCTTTTTGGAAGCCTTCATAGGGAGGTTAAGGCTGCTTGAGCTTTTGGTTCTCGTAGTCAAGTGGTGCAGTTGCACCTTATATAAAGGGAGGTGGCGCGCAGTTCGTCACTCCTGTGGGGGTCCGGGCGGGGACACCAAGAGCCCGCCGATGAGCCTAGCTTGGTGTCCTAGGCGAAACCCCACACAAGACACGGCACAAACCTAGAAGAATTGCTG
Source organism: Meconema thalassinum (assembly GCA_946902985.2). Lineage (NCBI taxonomy): Eukaryota > Metazoa > Arthropoda > Insecta > Orthoptera > Tettigoniidae > Meconema > Meconema thalassinum. The sequence continues at coordinate 914,668,703 of OX336388.2, forward strand.
AGTTTTAATTCACCGGCCGTGAAAGCCAATATACCATCTTTTTGGAAGCCTTCATAGGGAGGTTAAGGCTGCTTGAGCTTTTGGTTCTCGTAGTCAAGTGGTGCAGTTGCACCTTATATAAAGGGAGGTGGCGCGCAGTTCGTCACTCCTGTGGGGGTCCGGGCGGGGACACCAAGAGCCCGCCGATGAGCCTAGCTTGGTGTCCTAGGCGAAACCCCACACAAGACACGGCACAAACCTAGAAGAATTGCTGAGTTTTAATTCACCGGCCGTGAAAGCCAATATACCATCTTTTTGGAAGCCTTCATAGGGAGGTTAAGGCTGCTTGAGCTTTTGGTTCTCGTAGTCAAGTGGTGCAGTTGCACCTTATATAAAGGGAGGTGGCGCGCAGTTCGTCACTCCTGTGGGGGTCCGGGCGGGGACACCAAGAGCCCGCCGATGAGCCTAGCTTGGTGTCCTAGGCGAAACCCCACACAAGACACGGCACAAACCTAGAAGAATTGCTGAGTTTTAATTCACCGGCCGTGAAAGCCAATATACCATCTTTTTGGAAGCCTTCATAGGGAGGTTAAGGCTGCTTGAGCTTTTGGTTCTCGTAGTCAAGTGGTGCAGTTGCACCTTATATAAAGGGAGGTGGCGCGCAGTTCGTCACTCCTGTGGGGGTCCGGGCGGGGACACCAAGAGCCCACCGATGAGCCTAGCTTGGTGTCCTAGGCGAAACCCCACACAAGACACGGCACAAACCTAGAAGAATTGCTGAGTTTTAATTCACCGGCCGTGAAAGCCAATATACCATCTTTTTGGAAGCCTTCATAGGGAGGTTAAGGCTGCTTGAGCTTTTGGTTCTCGTAGTCAAGTGGTGCAGTTGCACCTTATATAAAGGGAGGTGGCGCGCAGTTCGTCACTCCTGTGGGGGTCCGGGCGGGGACACCAAGAGCCCGCCGATGAGCCTAGCTTGGTGTCCTAGGCGAAACCCCACACAAGACACGGCACAAACCTAGAAGAATTGCTGAGTTTTAATTCACCGGCCGTGAAAGCCAATATACCATCTTTTTGGAAGCCTTCATAGGGAGGTTAAGGCTGCTTGAGCTTTTGGTTCTCGTAGTCAAGTGGTGCAGTTGCACCTTATATAAAGGGAGGTGGCGCGCAGTTCGTCACTCCTGTGGGGGTCCGGGCGGGGACACCAAGAGCCCGCCGATGAGCCTAGCTTGGTGTCCTAGGCGAAACCCCACACAAGACACGGCACAAACCTAGAAGAATTGCTGAGTTTTAATTCACTGGCCGTGAAAGCCAATATACCATCTTTTTGGAAGCCTTCATAGGGAGGTTAAGGCTGCTTGAGCTTTTGGTTCTCGTAGTCAAGTGGTGCAGTTGCACCTTATATAAAGGGAGGTGGCGCGCAGTTCGTCACTCCTGTGGGGGTCCGGGCGGGGACACCAAGAGCCCGCCGATGAGCCTAGCTTGGTGTCCTAGGCGAAACCCCACACAAGACACGGCACAAACCTAGAAGAATTGCTGAGTTTTAATTCACCGGCCGTGAAAGCCAATATACCATCTTTTTGGAAGCCTTCATAGGGAGGTTAAGGCTGCTTGAGCTTTTGGTTCTCGTAGTCAAGTGGTGCAGTTGCACCTTATATAAAGGGAGGTGGCGCGCAGTTCGTCACTCCTGTGGGGGTCCGGGCGGGGACACCAAGAGCCCGCCGATGAGCCTAGCTTGGTGTCCTAGGCGAAACCCCACACAAGACACGGCACAAACCTAGAAGAATTGCTGAGTTTTAATTCACCGGCCGTGAAAGCCAATATACCATCTTTTTGGAAGCCTTCATAGGGAGGTTAAGGCTGCTTGAGCTTTTGGTTCTCGTAGTCAAGTGGTGCAGTTGCACCTTATATAAAGGGAGGTGGCGCGCAGTTCGTCACTCCTGTGGGGGTCCGGGCGGGGACACCAAGAGCCCGCCGATGAGCCTAGCTTGGTGTCCTAGGCGAAACCCCACACAAGACACGGCACAAACCTAGAAGAATTGCTGAGTTTTAATTCACCGGCCGTGAAAGCCAATATACCATCTTTTTGGAAGCCTTCATAGGGAGGTTAAGGCTGCTTGAGCTTTTGGTTCTCGTAGTCAAGTGGTGCAGTTGCACCTTATATAAAGGGAGGTGGCGCGCAGTTCGTCACTCCTGTGGGGGTCCGGGCGGGGACACCAAGAGCCCGCCGATGAGCCTAGCTTGGTGTCCTAGGCGAAACCCCACACAAGACACGGCACAAACCTAGAAGAATTGCTGAGTTTTAATTCACCGGCCGTGAAAGCCAATATACCATCTTTTTGGAAGCCTTCATAGGGAGGTTAAGGCTGCTTGAGCTTTTGGTTCTCGTAGTCAAGTGGTGCAGTTGCACCTTATATAAAGGGAGGTGGCGCGCAGTTCGTCACTCCTGTGGGGGTCCGGGCGGGGACACCAAGAGCCCGCCGATGAGCCTAGCTTGGTGTCCTAGGCGAAACCCCACACAAGACACGGCACAAACCTAGAAGAATTGCTGAGTTTTAATTCACCGGCCGTGAAAGCCAATATACCATCTTTTTGGAAGCCTTCATAGGGAGGTTAAGGCTGCTTGAGCTTTTGGTTCTCGTAGTCAAGTGGTGCAGTTGCACCTTATATAAAGGGAGGTGGCGCGCAGTTCGTCACTCCTGTGGGGGTCCGGGCGGGGACACCAAGAGCCCGCCGATGAGCCTAGCTTGGTGTCCTAGGTGAAACCCCACACAAGACACGGCACAAACCTAGAAGAATTGCTGAGTTTTAATTCACCGGCCGTGAAAGCCAATATACCATCTTTTTGGAAGCCTTCATAGGGAGGTTAAGGCTGCTTGAGCTTTTGGTTCTCGTAGTCAAGTGGTGCAGTTGCACCTTATATAAAGGGAGGTGGCGCGCAGTTCGTCACTCCTGTGGGGGTCCGGGCGGGGACACCAAGAGCCCGCCGATGAGCCTAGCTTGGTGTCCTAGGCGAAACCCCACACAAGACACGGCACAAACCTAGAAGAATTGCTGAGTTTTAATTCACCGGCCGTGAAAGCCAATATACCATCTTTTTGGAAGCCTTCATAGGGAGGTTAAGGCTGCTTGAGCTTTTGGTTCTCGTAGTCAAGTGGTGCAGTTGCACCTTATATAAAGGGAGGTGGCGCGCAGTTCGTCACTCCTGTGGGGGTCCGGGCGGGGACACCAAGAGCCCGCCGATGAGCCTAGCTTGGTGTCCTAGGCGAAACCCCACACAAGACACGGCACAAACCTAGAAGAATTGCTGAGTTTTAATTCACTGGCCGTGAAAGCCAATATACCATCTTTTTGGAAGCCTTCATAGGGAGGTTAAGGCTGCTTGAGCTTTTGGTTCTCGTAGTCAAGTGGTGCAGTTGCACCTTATATAAAGGGAGGTGGCGCGCAGTTCGTCACTCCTGTGGGGGTCCGGGCGGGGACACCAAGAGCCCGCCGATGAGCCTAGCTTGGTGTCCTAGGCGAAACCCCACACAAGACACGGCACAAACCTAGAAGAATTGCTGAGTTTTAATTCACCGGCCGTGAAAGCCAATATACCATCTTTTTGGAAGCCTTCATAGGGAGGTTAAGGCTGCTTGAGCTTTTGGTTCTCGTAGTCAAGTGGTGCAGTTGCACCTTATATAAAGGGAGGTGGCGCGCAGTTCGTCACTCCTGTGGGGGTCCGGGCGGGGACACCAAGAGCCCGCCGATGAGCCTAGCTTGGTGTCCTAGGCGAAACCCCACACAAGACACGGCACAAACCTAGAAGAATTGCTGAGTTTTAATTCACCGGCCGTGAAAGCCAATATACCATCTTTTTGGAAGCCTTCATAGGGAGGTTAAGGCTGCTTGAGCTTTTGGTTCTCGTAGTCAAGTGGTGCAGTTGCACCTTATATAAAGGGAGGTGGCGCGCAGTTCGTCACTCCTGTGGGGGTCCGGGCGGGGACACCAAGAGCCCGCCGATGAGCCTAGCTTGGTGTCCTAGGCGAAACCCCACACAAGACACGGCACAAACCTAGAAGAATTGCTGAGTTTTAATTCACCGGCCGTGAAAGCCAATATACCATCTTTTTGGAAGCCTTCATAGGGAGGTTAAGGCTGCTTGAGCTTTTGGTTCTCGTAGTCAAGTGGTGCAGTTGCACCTTATATAAAGGGAGGTGGCGCGCAGTTCGTCACTCCTGTGGGGGTCCGGGCGGGGACACCAAGAGCCCGCCGATGAGCCTAGCTTGGTGTCCTAGGCGAAACCCCACACAAGACACGGCACAAACCTAGAAGAATTGCTGAGTTTTAATTCACCGGCCGTGAAAGCCAATATACCATCTTTTTGGAAGCCTTCATAGGGAGGTTAAGGCTGCTTGAGCTTTTGGTTCTCGTAGTCAAGTGGTGCAGTTGCACCTTATATAAAGGGAGGTGGCGCGCAGTTCGTCACTCCTGTGGGGGTCCGGGCGGGGACACCAAGAGCCCGCCGATGAGCCTAGCTTGGTGTCCTAGGCGAAACCCCACACAAGACACGGCACAAACCTAGAAGAATTGCTGAGTTTTAATTCACCGGCCGTGAAAGCCAATATACCATCTTTTTGGAAGCCTTCATAGGGAGGTTAAGGCTGCTTGAGCTTTTGGTTCTCGTAGTCAAGTGGTGCAGTTGCACCTTATATAAAGGGAGGTGGCGCGCAGTTCGTCACTCCTGTGGGGGTCCGGGCGGGGACACCAAGAGCCCGCCGATGAGCCTAGCTTGGTGTCCTAGGCGAAACCCCACACAAGACACGGCACAAACCTAGAAGAATTGCTGAGTTTTAATTCACCGGCCGTGAAAGCCAATATACCATCTTTTTGGAAGCCTTCATAGGGAGGTTAAGGCTGCTTGAGCTTTTGGTTCTCGTAGTCAAGTGGTGCAGTTGCACCTTATATAAAGGGAGGTGGCGCGCAGTTCGTCACTCCTGTGGGGGTCCGGGCGGGGACACCAAGAGCCCGCCGATGAGCCTAGCTTGGTGTCCTAGGCGAAACCCCACACAAGACACGGCACAAACCTAGAAGAATTGCTGAGTTTTAATTCACCGGCCGTGAAAGCCAATATACCATCTTTTTGGAAGCCTTCATAGGGAGGTTAAGGCTGCTTGAGCTTTTGGTTCTCGTAGTCAAGTGGTGCAGTTGCACCTTATATAAAGGGAGGTGGCGCGCAGTTCGTCACTCCTGTGGGGGTCCGGGCGGGGACACCAAGAGCCCGCCGATGAGCCTAGCTTGGTGTCCTAGGCGAAACCCCACACAAGACACGGCACAAACCTAGAAGAATTGCTGAGTTTTAATTCACCGGCCGTGAAAGCCAATATACCATCTTTTTGGAAGCCTTCATAGGGAGGTTAAGGCTGCTTGAGCTTTTGGTTCTCGTAGTCAAGTGGTGCAGTTGCACCTTATATAAAGGGAGGTGGCGCGCAGTTCGTCACTCCTGTGGGGGTCCGGGCGGGGACACCAAGAGCCCACCGATGAGCCTAGCTTGGTGTCCTAGGCGAAACCCCACACAAGACACGGCACAAACCTAGAAGAATTGCTGAGTTTTAATTCACCGGCCGTGAAAGCCAATATACCATCTTTTTGGAAGCCTTCATAGGGAGGTTAAGGCTGCTTGAGCTTTTGGTTCTCGTAGTCAAGTGGTGCAGTTGCACCTTATATAAAGGGAGGTGGCGCGCAGTTCGTCACTCCTGTGGGGGTCCGGGCGGGGACACCAAGAGCCCGCCGATGAGCCTAGCTTGGTGTCCTAGGCGAAACCCCACACAAGACACGGCACAAACCTAGAAGAATTGCTGAGTTTTAATTCACCGGCCGTGAAAGCCAATATACCATCTTTTTGGAAGCCTTCATAGGGAGGTTAAGGCTGCTTGAGCTTTTGGTTCTCGTAGTCAAGTGGTGCAGTTGCACCTTATATAAAGGGAGGTGGCGCGCAGTTCGTCACTCCTGTGGGGGTCCGGGCGGGGACACCAAGAGCCCGCCGATGAGCCTAGCTTGGTGTCCTAGGCGAAACCCCACACAAGACACGGCACAAACCTAGAAGAATTGCTGAGTTTTAATTCACCGGCCGTGAAAGCCAATATACCATCTTTTTGGAAGCCTTCATAGGGAGGTTAAGGCTGCTTGAGCTTTTGGTTCTCGTAGTCAAGTGGTGCAGTTGCACCTTATATAAAGGGAGGTGGCGCGCAGTTCGTCACTCCTGTGGGGGTCCGGGCGGGGACACCAAGAGCCCGCCGATGAGCCTAGCTTGGTGTCCTAGGCGAAACCCCACACAAGACACGGCACAAACCTAGAAGAATTGCTGAGTTTTAATTCACCGGCCGTGAAAGCCAATATACCATCTTTTTGGAAGCCTTCATAGGGAGGTTAAGGCTGCTTGAGCTTTTGGTTCTCGTAGTCAAGTGGTGCAGTTGCACCTTATATAAAGGGAGGTGGCGCGCAGTTCGTCACTCCTGTGGGGGTCCGGGCGGGGACACCAAGAGCCCGCCGATGAGCCTAGCTTGGTGTCCTAGGCGAAACCCCACACAAGACACGGCACAAACCTAGAAGAATTGCTGAGTTTTAATTCACCGGCCGTGAAAGCCAATATACCATCTTTTTGGAAGCCTTCATAGGGAGGTTAAGGCTGCTTGAGCTTTTGGTTCTCGTAGTCAAGTGGTGCAGTTGCACCTTATATAAAGGGAGGTGGCGCGCAGTTCGTCACTCCTGTGGGGGTCCGGGCGGGGACACCAAGAGCCCGCCGATGAGCCTAGCTTGGTGTCCTAGGCGAAACCCCACACAAGACACGGCACAAACCTAGAAGAATTGCTGAGTTTTAATTCACCGGCCGTGAAAGCCAATATACCATCTTTTTGGAAGCCTTCATAGGGAGGTTAAGGCTGCTTGAGCTTTTGGTTCTCGTAGTCAAGTGGTGCAGTTGCACCTTATATAAAGGGAGGTGGCGCGCAGTTCGTCACTCCTGTGGGGGTCCGGGCGGGGACACCAAGAGCCCGCCGATGAGCCTAGCTTGGTGTCCTAGGCGAAACCCCACACAAGACACGGCACAAACCTAGAAGAATTGCTGAGTTTTAATTCACCGGCCGTGAAAGCCAATATACCATCTTTTTATTAAATATATATTTAAAAACAGAGCATCATCCCGAGTGCTAGGAACCCACATACAAGTCCCTAGCCTTATTGGTTCGCGAGATATTAACAAAAGTGTAGTTATGCCTTTTGTTAAAATGTCAAAAATACATTCAAAAAGAGAGTGTCTGCCCAAGTCCAACGACACCTCACAGGTGAAAATCCCATCATGGGTTCAGGAAATATCAACAAAAGTGTAGTTAGGCCCCTTGTCAAAATTTCAAAAAACACATTTAAAAAGGGAATGTCATCCCATGTGCTACGACCCCTCATACAACTCCCTAGCCTTATTGGTTCACGAGATATTAACAAAAGTGTACTTAGGCCCTTTTGACAAAAATCAAAAATATATTGAAAAACGGGGCGTCATACCAAGTCCAACGACTCCTCATACAAGTCCCTAGCTTTATTGGTTCATGAGATATTAAAAAGCCAATGACCTATTAGTTTTGGATCTTTTGGTTATTTTTTAATAACTCATCTATAAATCATTATTTAAAAAGTCCGCCCTCTTACGAAAACCCCAAGTGCGCATGCGTAAAAACAGAAAACAAACATGTTAATTCATAGTAGCAATCGGCTCTTCACATGCGTTTCATGTGGAACAACGTTTAATTTCATCATAGCATTAGAGACCATGGGTCAGTCCATAGGGACCAGTCCAAAGGGACCGGTCTAAAGGGATCAGTCCAAAGGGACTCATCAACAAGGACTCGTCCACAAAGACCTGTCCACAAGGACTCGTCCACAAGGACCTGTCAACAAGGACTTGTCCATAATGACCCGGCAACAATGATCCCGCCAACAATGACCCGTCAACAATAACCCATCCACAGGGATCCGCTCCCCCACCCTCTTCAAAAGCCATGAGTGGGCATGCTAATTCGTAGTGGCTTTCCACCGCACACATGTCTCTTGTGTAGAACAACGTTTCATTCCATATTAGCATTCAAACTCTCACATGTTGCAATTGGAAAGAGAGATTCTAAAAAAAAAAATACAATTTCACACCCTAGTAGGGGTAGGTTTTATTTTTGGGGTTGAAATATGTTGTCCATTGGAAAGGGGGTATCAGCCCGAGTTCAATGACACCTCATTCGTCAAAATACGACCATGCGTTCGAGAGATATCGCGCCGTCGCCATCTTGTGAAGTGGGGAGGTGGAGGTGGCATCTGAACCGATTCATTTCCACTACTAATGTTTAAACCTGAAATATCGACGGAGTTACTTGGAGTGTCCTCTCCGATACTGTTGAGGATGAGGCAATTAAGTTTTAGAAAATGATTTCTGTGACAAGTGTCTCTTAGGGTTAGCTTTAAAAACTGTAAATCTTGCGATTTTGAGCTGTTAATGCCTGATACATTGATAGAAGTGGGGTTTACAGGAAGGCCTAATTTTCTAATCAAAGAATTAGACACAAAATCATGTGTGGCCGCTGAATCAAGAAGACCGCGAGCACTGATTCAGTTGCCGACTTTGTCTTGGACATTGACTTGAACAGTGGATAGCAATACTTGAGCACTACGCAAAGACTTAGCGTTTTGAATGTAAGAAGACACACTAGGATTGCTGGTATGATCATTTATCGGAGAAGTAGATGCTGCTGATGACCTCGATTGATCACGACGATGCAATAAAGTGTGGTGCGGTTTTTCGCAGCGGTAACAATGTCTTGAAGACTTACGATTAGAAGCAGAATGCTTGGGTGCTAGGCAGTTAAGGCAATGTTTATTCTGGGAAACTAATTTTCTTCTGTCGTCGACTGACAGCTCTTTAAAAGATTTACACATACACAAGGCGTGGGAATCCTTGCAAAGTATGCACTTTAATAGCTCATTTAAAGTTTTGCGGGGTTCGCTCTGAGTGTTTAAAGCGAGAGAACTAGCAATACGGCATTCACTAGACCTAGTTGAGTAACCAGTGGAGTTTGACTTTAGTTTAGACGAGCTGGACCCAGGTTTTTTGGGTACTAGACGCTACGTGTTCGCTTTTAGATTTAAGAGACAATGATTCAAATTTAGAACTGGTAGAAGAGGGTTCACTTTGATTAGCTAAAGCAGTTAAGAGTTGGCATCTATAATTTATGAAAGTGACTAAATGCTCATACGAGTAATTGTAATCTTTGGAAAGTTCCATTTCCCAAGCTTTGAGGGTAGCAACATCGACTTTAGAAACAACTAAATGTATTAGGAAAGTGTTCCAGTGATCAGTGGGTTGATCTAATTGGGATAGAGCTTTAACGTGAAGTTGTGTTGTATCAATGAGGGTACGCAGACTAGTGACGTCATTGAGCTGTGACGCAGGCAAATTGAATAAAGCTTTCATATGGCGTTGAATACGTAGCCGTAAATTACCGTATCTTTCTTTTAACAAGTTAAAGGCAATGGGGTAGTTTTCGGCACTTAATGGGAGTGCTTCAACTAACTACAGGGCTTGGACCTTGTAGAATAAATCGCAAATAATGAAACTTGTAAATGATTTGAATATCTTCATTTTCCTGAACTAGGGAACAAAATAGTTCGTAGTAAGAATCCCAAGTAGATTCGTCTCCTGAGAAGTAGGGTAAATTAATCTTAGGTAGAATTGTTTTGGGCTTGTGAGTGTCCTCACGAGAAGAGGTTTGTTGTTCGTGAAGGGAACCAAGAACAGAACCATCCCTTTTCTGCTCTTCCTCAAGTTGGCAAATTATTTTAAAGGCGGAGGCTATACCGTCATAATATTGATTTTCTACCTGTACTCGATCACCAGTTTGATTGAGCATGCAGGTTTCGATTTCGGTTTGGATAGTACAATAGTTTTCATAAGAACGTTCATAGTCCTTTACGCGATGTTTTAACAAATCTAATTACGCTTCTGAGGGATCTAATTCATTGATGTATTTTCGGAATCGGGTAAGTTGCCCTTTATAAGAAGCTCGTTTGGATGTAAGTTTTTCATCCTTGCCATCCTTATCTTTATCTGGAGGAGCCATGACAAAATAGGTAAATTCAAGTATAACTTACGCGACTGTGGAACCTTGGAAATCCTGTCAGACTGGCAGCAGCAAACAAGTTGAAATAAAGGAGACAGGAGCGGCCTCTTTCCCCTTCACAGGCTTTGCACGGTGAAGCTATAGCTGAAAAATTCAAAGTAGATATTAATGGTTTGCAAAATATTGTCAAATAAACCTTGACAAATAAAGCCTGATAAGTAAAATGTCATGAATGGACTCTCCCGGGATTCCGGGACCAAATTTTGGGTAGATTATTAGATTGGGAATAACCTGACCCCCAAGGGAAGATGATGAAGAAAAGGAAGTGGGTTTCGGACTGGAGAAAAGGGATGGAGAAATAGGAAGAGAGTCTGACATAAGTTAGAACTTTAACTTTAAGTACACTCAAAGGCAGCTGTCACTGTAAATACGTTTTCCGATACCTAAAGTGGGTAGGGACCTGGGCGAGGCTAACAGGAAACGCAGCTGGAACTTGGGCTATACGCAAGCAAGCTGCTATAGCGTATTCCCTCTCAAGCATACATTTACCTACTATGGGGAACGGTGGTGGTCTGGCAAGACAAAGAGTAACAGATTTACTGTGTATCCGTTCAAAGGAGTTTGTTTTTAAAAAAATAATTTGAAGAATGCAAATAATTTGAATCAGCTGTGATATATTAGTTCTTGAAATTGTAGAATTCTTCAAGAGCGACCGAATGTTTCCAAGAAGGATAGGGTTAAAGCATTTATACCCTTGGGAATAATTTTGGTAAGAGCACCAATAGTAGAATTTAGGAATGACTAAGCTTTTACCCAGCAAAGCGCCGACTAAAAGTTTGGACACTGAGAAACACTTACATTTTGAAAAACCAATCATAAGTTGTAGAGAGAATCTCAACAAGCAGGAAGATGGCGTAGCGAGCTATGCTTGCCTTTCTGGCCAGTTAGAATTAGCTATCAAAGCTAAGAGAGACTTTAATAAGTTAATAACTAAGAGTCCTTGCTCTAATGCAACAAGTAGTGCAAACCTTATCAATGGATTTATTTTTATTAAAGAGGGCATAAACCTAGGAAGAGTCAGGGAAGACAGGATCTTGCCTAACCGTTATTTCAGAGAAATGATAAAGCAAAAGGGATAATTCAAATTTATTTAACAATGCAAAATGTTGTAATGAATTTAAAACATATATAATTTGAGTTTACAAACAATTGGGGTCACAGACCTCCGAAATCATTTAAATCTTGCGCCAGGCAAATTGATAATTTTTTGGTTTTAAACCTTTTATATGAGCTAAAATCTTCGTAAGATTTTGAATTGGTGCTAAGATTAATAAATAGAACATTTTATGATAATTAACTTAATTAAGGTTAGACAATAAATCAAGTAAAAGATGTGTACTTAAAGGATTTCTAGATAGGTATCTTAGAAATATGAACAAATAACAACTTCGAAAGTAACAACAAAATCAACAGGAAGAAATTAAATAGAAGTTTCTATACCTTCTCGTATTAATACAGAACTACGTTTAGAGATTATACAAATAGGGCAGGTCACTTATTGTGAAACTTGAAGAGAAAAATTGAAACGAAGTTTCTAGAACTTCTATGTTTAAACAGGATCAGGAGGAAAAAATGGGGCGAGTTACCCTTTCGTGAAACCTGGATATAACTCACTTTTGAGTAGAATGAATTGGGGTCCCTAATTAGAAGGAAGAAACAATATACTTTAAGGCGTGTACTAGACACGAAGTTTTACAGACATTAATTCGTTGTACGTGGAGCAAATAAGGGAGGGCACTTATTGAGAGTGACACCTCGTTGAAAAAAGACCTAAATTTGCAATTTGATTACTCTAGTTTGTTAGTAAAGGGTTTGGGAAAGATCAAAGGGGATTGTGGAAGAGTGTTCATGGCCGTATTTATTGTACTCGGACGAGCGCGACGCGGATGAAAAGTTGAACAGGCACTGTTTTCACTATAGTCTGTTGATATAGTTGAAGAGTTCACTGTAGTGGCTCAAAACGTTGATGGCAAAGAAAGTTATTGCAATGGTGGAAAATAACTGGTTAGACTAGATTTGCGAGAGTCTATTGCTTGAAAAACTTGTAGGTAATAGTTGAAGGCACCAGAAAAATCCCAACGGAGGAAGAAAAATTAGGTATTGATTAGCAGTTCATAAGGAAGATTCCTTAGTTTGAAAAAGTATTCCCACATGTGAGTGGAAAGTACTAGAAAGTTTAACTTGTAGATGAATTGTTCGGCATGGAAAATACCAGAACAATCATGACTGAAGAATAGGGCATAAATTAGTCCAGCGGTGGAACGAGCTGAGTATTCTATAGACAGTGGGTAATTCAATGGTGTCCCACGTTGTGAGAAAAAATCTCAGTTAATAAGCATAAGAAATGCTGCTTCATGTTAAAGTTAGCTTAGATTGACAAAAGCCCAACATAGAAAATCCCGCGAATGATGATTATTGCCCCACATTAGAAATCTCACACTGCCTATAAAATGACGATTAAAAGCATGTCGCTATTTAAAATCCACTAAAATAAGTTGACGAACCTTGAAATAGTACTTAGCTCATTTCTGATGAAAGACGATTCCTTTCTGACCGTTAGTTACGATCTGGACATGGCGTCCAATTTGAAAGTTTGTCTCTCGAGGTGAGGAGACGATCTCTAGTTGAGCTCCAACTGACTGGTTTGACTTCAGACGCACAAGTGAGGCCAGCTCAACGGAGCGCGGAAAGACCAGGGAAGGGAAAAGAGTGGGGATAGGAGACAAAAGGAATACACATAAGAATAACCAACATAGTAACACTAAATTCTTTTGATGAAATGGTCTTCAAAGAGTTGATAGCAGGCGTCACTAGCGAACCCTGGTGGATGAAAAAGTAGACGAAGTCCTCTTGATCACAGAGATGATAGCTGGCGATAGCGACGAGATCTGGTGGCCAGATTGATAAGGAAGTCCTCTTGTACCAGGGAAAATTGAGGAACTTCAGAGATTCGCTGCTAGATGACGCTAGGTGGGTCATGGAAGATATATATCTATAACAGACTTACAGGTAGTGTAAGAAAAATACACTAGCAAAGGGTAATCAGGAGATCACTGTTGGTGTTTGCGAAAAAGGAAGGGATGAACTAAAGCAAAGAGAAGCAAAAGCTTACTCTGTCTTACCGTGTATTCCAAAGAATACACCACCGTGGCGACCTAACAGAGGGTATACATCGGTCGTGGCAGCATAGGCTCTCTGTAGATTGAGTTGGCCTATTCTATTCGCCATAATCGGTGCGACGGATTGACTCCGCGAGGGAGGCCTTATAGCATGGGCAGTTCAGAGACGTGACCTTGTGGCCACTGTCCAGTCCCCGCGCTTACAATTGACTCAGACAACCGGGCTGGCTCCATTGGGACATTGAGACCTTTTGTGCCCGGACTTTCCTCAATGCTCACATAGGACAGGGAGAGTACAGTGCTTAGCGATATGTCCAAAACGCTGGCACTGATAGCACCTTGTGACTATGGCGTAGTCTTTGGCACGACAACTCTCCCATTCTACATAGAGCTGTTTCCTGGTGGTGACCATTTTCCATACACGTGGACTGCACACCACGTGGCGGTGACATGTCCCCTTTGTGGATCCTGAAGCCAGCTTCCTGTCTTGTCGACATTCTTGACTGATATGTTCCCGGCTGTTGCCCGATTCCTGGAAGTTCTGATCATACAGGCAATCCAGGAATGCCTTTGGGTCTAGGCACTCAGGTACGTCGTACACTATGGCCCTTGGCTTTCTCTTTCGGGGTAGCTCGATGTTGAGGTTGCACTTCCGCAGCTTCTCACACTCTAGAAGCTTCCGTGCGTCCTGCTCAGAGGCTGTTTCGACGACCAACCCGTTATTTCGAATGGGTCGGACACCACAGATCTTAACTCCCAGTTCCCGAGGGTTCATGGAAGTTTTCAGCCGGTCCTTGAGCTGCTGGCTGCTTTCATTCTTGCCATCCTGGCCCTTCTCCGAGGAGAACACGACTACCGCGTACGTAGACGGGCGAGCCGCGGGCACCTCCTTTTGGTGGATATGCGCCTGAGGGGGCTGCACTGAGGTCGTTTGTCCAGTGGACGCTTGATACACGGTGCTTGCCGCAGGTTGGGTGGCCGTCATCAACGGTGGCCCGGGGGGCTGCTGTCTGTTGGCTGACAAGTGGACTCTGGCCTGATCTGCATAAGAGACAGGCTTGAAGGTAGTACTGGGGGTCGGAACTGATACGAGATCACGAATGATCCCCAGGACGTCACCTTTTCCCTTGTCTGCTGCCCTGAGTTGAACAAGTTCAAACTCCATACAGGTGAACCCAGCCTGAATTTGGGCTTACAGACGCTCCAGCCGTTCCAACGCATTCACGTCGGCTTGAGGGCACACCTTCTGGGTGGCAATCCACTGATTGAAATTAGCCAGTTGTTCCTTGAGCCCCGGAGGGCTCGTGGTTCCCTTCTTGCGTTGAACTGGTGTTCGGGTGGACCTATTGCTAGGTGCCATACCCGTTACTGCACCAGGACCCTCCACACTAGCCGCTGTGGACGTGGACGCTGCATTCCTAGTACCATTAGGTGCAGCTGTGGTAGAGGTGTTCGGCTTACGCTTCACACTTCTTTGACGGTCGGGTTCCGCCTCCTCCTTGGGTAGATTATTAGCTTGGGAATAACCTGAACCCCAAGGGAAGATGAAGAAGAAAAGAAGTGGGTTTCGGACTAGAGAAAAGGGATGGAGAAATAGGAAGAGAGTCTGACATAAGTTATAACTTTAACTTTAAGTACATTCAAAGACAGCTGCCACTGTAAATCTGCTTTCCAATACCTAAAGTGGGTAGGGACCTGGGCAAAGCTAACAGGAAACGTAGCTGGAACTTGGGCTATTCGCAAGCAAGCTGCTATAGCGTATTCCTTCTCAAGCATAAATTTACCTACTATGGGGAAGGGTGGTGGTCTGGCAAGACAAGGAGTAACAGATTTACCGTGTATCCCTTCAAAGGAGTTTGTTTTTAAACAAGTATTTTGAAGAATGCAAATAATTTGAATAACCCGTGATGTTTTAGTTCTTTAAATCATAGAATTTCTAAAGAGCGACCGAATGTTTCCAAGAAGGGTAGGGATGAAGCAATTATACCCTTGTGAATAATTTTGGTAAGAGCACCAATAGTTGCACTTAGGAATGGCTAAGCTTTTACCCAGCAAAGCGCCGACTAAAAGTTTAGACAATGAGGAAAACTTAAATTTGGAAAACCAACCATAAGTTGTAGAGAAAATCTCAACAAGCAGGAAGCTGGCGGAGCGAGCTATGCTTGCCTTACTAGCTAGTTAAAATTAGCTATCAAAGCTAAGAGAGACTTTAATAAGTTTGTGACTAAGAGTTCTTGCTCAAGTGCAACAAATAGTGGAACCGTTATTAATTTGATTTGTGAGTTTTTTTATTTAAGCCCATAGGAAGAGTAGGGGAAGACAGGATCTTGCCTAATCGTTATTTTATAGAAAATGATAAAGCAAAAGGACAACGTTGGATCTATTTAACAATGGATACAATTTGATCAATTTAACACATATATAGTTTGATTTTATAAACCATTGGGTTCGCAGACATCCTAAAATCATTTAAAGCTTGCCCTAGGCAATTGACAATTTTTTGGTTTGGAACCTTTTATAAGCACTAAAATCCTCATAAGATTTTGAAATGGTGCTAAGATTAACAAATTGAAAATTTAAAGATAATTAACGTAATTAAAGTTAAATAATAAATCAAGTACAAGGTGTGTACTTTAAGAATGCCTAGATGGGCATCTTAAAAATATAAACGAATAACAACTTCGAAAGTAACGACAAAAAACAGGGAGAAATGAAATAGAAGTTTCTATAACTTCTTATATTGATGCAGAATTACTTTTATAGTTTGTACAAATAGGACAGGTCTGGGTAGATTATTAGCTTGGGAATAACCTGACCCCCAAGGGAAGATGATGAAGAAAAAGAAGTGGGAAACGGACTGGAGAAAAGAGATGGAGAAATAGGACGAGAGTCCAACATAAGTTATAATTTTAACTTTAAGTACACTCAAAAGCAGCTGCCACTGTATACCAGCTTTCCTATACCTAAAGTGGGTAAGGACCTTGACGCAGCTAACAGGAAGCGCAGCTGGAACTTGGGCTATACACAAGCAAACGGCTATAGCGTATTCCCTCTCAAACATAAATTTGTCTACTATGGGGAAGGGTGGTGGTCTGGCAAGACAAAGAGTGACAGATTTACTGTTTGTACTTTCAAAGGAGTTAGGTTTAACAAAATGTTTTGAAAGCCGAGCAAATGTTGGGCTCATAGTGATATTTCTTAACTCCGGGTGGGTAATTCCTCTCAACAAATGACCGAGTACTACCAGGAAGGGTAGTGACGAAACAGTTATGCTTTTGAAAATAACGTTGGTAAGAGCACTAAGAGTTGCATTTAGAAATAGCCAAGCTTTTACCCAGCAAGGTGCCGACTAAAAGTTTAGACAATGAGAAAAACTTAAATTTGGAAAACCTACCATAAGTTTAGAGAAAGTTTCAACAAGCAGGAAGCTGGCGGAGCGAGCTATACTTGCCTTATTGGCGAGTTAGAATTAGCTATCAAAGCTAAGATAGGCTTTAATAAGTTTGTTACTAAAAGTTCTTGCTCAAATGCAGCAAGTAGTGCAAACCTTATCAATAGATTTATTTTTATTAAAGAGAGCATAAACCTAGGAAGAGTCAAGGAAGACAGGGTCCTACCTAAGCATGAATCTAGCGAAAAGAATAACGAGAAAAAATAATAGGTTTATTAACAATAAATTAAACTTTGAAGAATTAACAAAGAAACAGTTAGATCATGATTGTGATTTCTGAAAGGTTACATGTGAAGGTCTGAGACCTAAAGATAACAAGTTTACAATTTATAAACAACGTTAAATTGGGTACAAGTTTAAAACTTGTAGTAAGCACTAAAAATCTGAATAAGATTTTAAAAGTAGTGCTTAAAATGGACAATTTTAAAGTTTGTAACAACAATTATAAAATAATTCTGGCGTAGCTGAATTAATCAGGTACGATGCGGGTATTTTTAAGATTTCATATTTAGAAATCTTAAAAGTATGAAAAAATAACAATTTGAAATTATAACAAAGGGAGAGAGAAAATAAGTATAAGTTTCTATAACTTCTTATATTTAAACAGTAATTAAGGTGGTTATTTATACAAATAGGGCAGGTCACTTATTGTGAAACCTGAAGAAAAAATTCAAGAAGAAGTTTCTAGAACTTCTATATTTAAATAGGATCACGAGGAAAAATAGGGCCAGTTACCCTTTCGTGAAACCTGGATTAAAGTGATTAATGAAAAGTTGCGTACTTAGAACTTAAGCAATTCCTGTACTAGCAAGAAAATAAAATAGATTAATAGGCAGTTTCTAACTGCTGATATTGATACAGAATGAATACATTTCAAATGGAGAAAGTTGGGGGGGGAGCCTATGGTTTGGCGAAGCCTCGTTGCTCAATACATACATTTAAAGATTAACCTAATTTGTTAGTAAAGAGGGGTTGAGGAAGAGGGAATAGGAAGTTTGTAGAGAAAGTTCTTGGCCTATTTTATTTATTTCGGACGAGCGCGACGCGGATGAGAAATCGAGTGAGCACTGTTTCACTATAGTCTATTGACGTGGCTGAAAATTTCACTATTTTAGCACAGAATGTTTATAGAGAGTAAATGATTTACAGTTATGTGAATAAATAGTTGAATTTCGGTTTAAGAGAGTCTATTGCGGTGTAAAATTTGTAGGTTATAGTTGAATGCAGCGGACAATCCCACGAAGGAAGACAAATTAGGCGTTGATCAGCGGTTCATAAAGAAAATTCATTAGTTAGAAAAAGTATTCCCATATGTGAGTGGAAAATACTAGAAGGTTTAGCTTGTAGATGAATTGTTTGGCATGGAAAATTCCAGAACAATCATGAGGGTTGAAATTGACAGAAAAAGTCCAGCGGTGGAACGAGCAAAGTTTTCTACAGACAATGGGTCATTTAATGATGTCCCACGTTGTGAGAAAGTATCTCAATTAATACGGTTAAGCAATGCTGCTTCATTTTAAGATTAGCTTAGACAGAAAAATCCCAACAGCAAAAATCCCGCGAAGATGGTTATTGCCCCACATTTCGCAATTTCACTCTGCCTATAAAATGATGGTAAAAAGGCATATAGCTATTTAAAAGCGGTTAAAATGTGTTGAAGAACGTTGAAGTAGTACTTAGTTCATTTCTGATGAACGGCGAAACTCCTGGTGACCGGTAGTCTGGAATTCTCAACATGGCGAAGATTTGAATTATGTATCTCAAGTAGAGGAGACGGGCCCTAGTTAGGCTCCAACTGTAAGCTTTGAAGTTCGAAGCACTAGTGAGACCAGCTCAACGAAGCACAGTGGGACCAAGGACGGAAGATGGGTGGGGGAAACAAACAAAGTAGCATACATAAAGATTACAAACTTAAGAAAAATTAAATATCTTCATGAAGTAGTCTTCAAGGAGTTGAAAGCAGGCGTCACTAGCGAAGCCTGGAGGATAGTAAGGTAAACAAAGTCTTCTTGATCACGGAGATGATAGCTGGCAATAGCGACGAGATCTGGTGGCTAGATTGGTCAGGAAGTCCTCTTGTACATGGAAAAATTGAGGAACTTCAGAGATTCGCTGCTAGATGACGCTAGGTTGGTCATGGAAGATATATATCTAGAACAGACTCACAGGTAATATAAGCACAGTGTATAAACAAAGAAAAACCAGGAGATCACTGTTGATGTTTGCGTAAAGAGAAAGTAATGAAATAAAGCAAAGAGCAGCGAAAGCTTACTCTGTCTTACAGTGTATTCCAAGGAATACACCAAGGTCACTTATTGTGAAACCTGAAGATAAAAATTAAGAAGAAGTTTCTAGAACTTCTATATTTAAACAGATTCACGAGGAAACAAGATGTTCAGTAAAGAACATATAGCCTACTTTCTCCTAAATGCATGGGTATTGTTATAACTCTTTGTCCTTTTCAAGGAGTATGATTGAATGTTGGTTGTAGTAGCTTGTTGAAATACAACGTGCTATAGGGATATTAAACATGAATATGAGGTGCCCTTCGCTAGTGCTAACTCTGTAAAAAACATTCAATTCGGTTTCACCGTGTTTGAATTGATAGGGGGAATCGATTTGCACACATACTTGGCCACCATCTGCAAACTATTGGGCTGATGTTCTTGCAGTTTTGTCAGAATATGTTTCTCACATAAAGATATGGTGTAGCAAAATTTGGTAGAGACTAGATTATTAGGTTGGACGTAATTACATTTTAGCTTTTAACATTTGGGTGGCCGTGATTACGTTTCCGTCAAGATAGCGGTGATATAAAACATGACACTGAGGTGCCCTTTGCTAGTGCTACCTCTGTGCCAAATTTCGTTCATTCGTTTCCACCGTGTTCGAATTAATAGGGAGAATCAATTTTGACATAAAGATGGCCGCCATACGCAAACTATTAGGCTAATGACCTATTAGATTGGTCAAAGGATGCTCCCTCCATAAAGGTATGTTGTTGCAAAGATTGGTAGAGATCGGATGGTTATGTTAGTCGTAATTTGATTTAAGCTTTAATCATTTGTGTGGCCGCCATTACGTTTCTGTCAATATGGCGGCGATATTAATCATGACACTGAGATGCCCTTTGCTAGTGCTATCTCTGTACCAAATTTCGTTCCATTCGGTTTAACCGTGTTTGAATTAATAGGGGGAATCGATTCTGACACAAAGATGGCCGCCATCCGCAAACTATTAGGCGAATGACGTATTAGATTGGTCAAAGGATGCTCCCTCCATAAAGGTATGTAGTTGCAAAATTTGGTAGAGATCGGATGATTAGGTTAATCGTAATTTGATTTAAGCTTTGAACATTCGTGTGGCCGCCATTACGTTTCAGTCAAGATGGCGGCGATATAAAACATGACACTGAGGTGCCCTTTGCTAGTGCTACCTCTGTACCAAACTTCGTTCCATTCGGTTCCACCGTGTTCGAATTGATAGGGGGAATCAATTTTGACATAAAGATGGCCCCCATCCGCAAACTATTAGCCTAATAACCTATTAGATTGGTCAAAGGATGCTCCCTCCATGAAGGTATGTTGTTGCAAAGTTTGGTAGAGATCGGATGGTTATGTTAGTCGTAATTTAACTTAAGCTTTGAACATTTGTGTGGCCGCCATTACGTTTCTGTCAATATGGCGGCGATATAAGACATGACACTGAGATGCCCTTTGCTAGAGCTATCTCTGTACCAAATTTCGTTCCATTCGGTTTCACCGTGTTCGAATTAATAGGGGGAATCGATTTTCACACAAAGATGGCCGCCATCCACAAACTATTACGCTGATGACCTATGAGTTTGGTCAAAGGATGCTTCCCCCATAAAGGTATGTTGTTGCAAAATTTGGTAGAGATCGGATGATTAGGTTAATCGTAATTTGATTTAAGCTTTGAACTTTCGTGTGGCCGCCATTACGTTTCAGTCAAGATGGCGGCGATATAAAACATGACACTGAGGTGCCCTTTGCTACTGCTACCTCTGTACCAAATTTCGTTACATTCGGTTCCACCGTGTTCGAATTAATAGGGGGAATCAATTTTGACATAAAGATGGCCGCCATCCGCAAACTATTAGGCTAATAACCGATTATATTGGTCAAAGGATGCTCCCTCTATGAAGGTATGTTGTTGCAAAATTTGGTAGAGATCGGATGATTAGGTTAGTCGTAATTTGATTTAAGCTTTGAACATTTGTGTGGCCGCCATTACGTTTCCGTCAAGATGGCGGCGATATAAAACATGACACTGAGGTGTCCTTTGCTAGTGCTACCTTTGTACCAAATTTCGTTCAATTCGCATTCACCGTGTTTGAATTGTTAGGGGGGACAGACATTCAGAGTACACACACTCACACACACACAGACACACACACACACACAGACTCACACACACACATACACACACAAACACAGACTCACACATACACATACACACACACAGACAGACAGACAGACAGACACACTTTTTTCGCCCTGTGTTGATCTCATAAGTCTACTTTCATTTTTTGCAAAAATCGAAAGTAGGCTAAAAATGGGGCCAGTTACCTTTTCGTGAAACCTGGATTAAAGAGATTAATGAAAGGTTTACTAACTCCGATATACCGGTCGCAAGCCCGGGGCCTCTTCTTGCAAGAGTCGAGGAAGGAGGAGCGGGAGGAGTAACAACCTCGTTAAAAAACCGGGGTTCAGCTGGCCCGGCTGATAGCACCCTGTAAGTGCCCCTGCCTAGGGTACAGGTGAAAACTGGACAACGGCTTCTGAGGCGGATGAAGATGGTTGGCATCATCTCAACGGTAAGGAAGGCGGAAGAACCAATATGGGGAAGATTGGTCTCCTCAGCCTTGGAAGGCAACCAATCTACGGGAGACAACCCTAATTCAAACCTACTGGAGCTCACAACCTCAGTAGTAACTTGATCAGGGGGTTAAACCTCTGATCCCCCTTACCAATCTTCAACTAAAGCACGGAAAGTAAACGCACGGAATTAACTACCCCAGGTGGTATCAAATCCACCTCCGCTGTCGGCGGTGTTAGTGGACCTTTGGAGTCTGGGGAGCCCACACCAACATGCTTTAAGGACGTGTCGGAGCGTCCTGGAACCACCAACAAGAAGATCAGGCATAAACAACAGAACTTCTTCGCCACACTGAACATCAACTCGCTACTTAAGATAGGCAAACTGAAGCATTTAACAGACACTTTGACTAATCACAGGATACTGCTCACAGCAATACAGGAAACCAGATATACTGATGAACATGCCTTTAACTCCCAAGGCTACCGTATTTTCAAAGGAAAGGTAGGGCGTAGGAGAATGAAGAACGTACCACACCTGGGGAATGGTTTTATTGTAAGCCATAAGATACTGGATTCAGTTATTGACTTCACCTCTCTCAATAGTCGAGTGTCTTTAATAACCTTCCGGTGCACAAACAAGGTCTACACTGTAGTAAATGTCCATGCACCCATCAATGAGGACAATAAGCGTAACCCTGAAAATACTGACAAGTTTTGGGAAGAACTAGAGGACATCATATGCAAGGTCCCAGAGCGTCATACAATCATCTTACTCGGTGACTTCAACGCCCAGCTAGGGAAAGAACGCAAGTACAGAGACATTGTGGGAGATTTCCCGGCCCACACAAGGACAAATAGGAATGGAGAGCGCCTAGTAGGGCTTTCTAAGGCCTTCAACTTGGTAATGAAATCAACGGCTTTCAAGAGACTGCCAAGGAAGCAAAAGACCTGGACATCACCTAACTGTCTCTTGGGAGAATTCCAAATAGACCATGTTGCCATCTCAAAGAAGTCCCATAGAGAGATCCAGAATGTTCGAGTGTTAAGAGGAGCAAATTTGGACTCCGACCACTATCTCTCCAAGGTCAAGCTAAGATTTCTACCTCGGAATTCTAAAAAAACAAAGTCACACAAACTTACTAAGTTTGATTTAGAAAAACTTTCAAATTGCAACCAGTTCACGGAGAAAATGGAAACCCTGGATGTAAAACCTGGGATGAAGTGAGGGTGAACCTAGTGAAAGTTGCCATGGAGATTGCGCCATTTCTGAAGCAGAAGAAGCATGCCTGGTGGACGACTACCTGTGATGAAGCGGTGACACAGAGACAAGCAGCCTGGCTTAAGTGGAACTCACAGAAGACACAAAACAATAGGGATAAGTTCATAGAGCAACGAAAGTTAACTGCCAGGATCATCCGACAAGTAAAACGGCAGTTCACAAAGGACCAACTGACTCAGTTGGATGACGATTTCAAGAAGAACAACACCAGAAATTTCTACAGAGGCTTTAAACAGAACCTCAGCCGTTATAATCCTCCCAGCCTCCACTTCAGAGGACCGGATGGACAGATAGCCTATAATGATATGGACAATTGCCACCTTCTGGCCAAGTACTTCGAGAATCTCCTTAACTGTGAATCACCTAACACATTCTTCACTTATCAAGACACCATCAGGCAAACAAACTCTCAACCACCAACCAAAGAAGAAGTGATAGACATCATCAAGTCCTTGAAAAACAACAAAGCATCAGGTGAAGACTCAATTGTAGCGGAACTATGGAAACAAGCTGGGAATAGGACTATAGGCAAGTTGACAGAAATCTTCCATGACATTTGGGAGACTGAAACATTGCCTGGTGACTGGACCTCTGCTTTGATTCATCCCTTACATAAAAAAGGAGACTTGACCGACATCAACAACTATCGAGGAATCTCGTTAGTACCTGTGACATACAAGATCTTTTCTAAGGCCTTATTAAACAGAGCTGAACCCCAACTAGACCCTCGACTAGCAGAATACCAGGCAGGATTTAGAAAAGGACGCTCTTGTACGGAACAGATACTGAACTTGAAATCAGTGCTACGGCAAGCAAAAATGGCTAGTAAGAAATATGTCATCATTTTTGTTGATTTTAAGAAGGCGTATGATTCAGTTGACAGACCTACTCTCATGAAGATCCTGCAAGAACTAGGAGTAGACGAGAAGACACATAACCTTATCCAACAGACTTTAAAGAACACCATGTCACGAGTGAAGTTCAGAGGAACCCTCTCTGAAAGTTTTGAAATTAAGTCAGGAGTAAGACAGGGAGACGGTCTCTCACCTCTCCTCTTTAACTGTGCCCTTGGAAAATGTGATAAGGGAGTGGTGAAAGGAGCTAACTAGTCAGGGGGTACCAAGTGGTATCACTTTGGGACACAAGTGCAATGGGCTCAGTGTTGATTGCCTGGCATTTGCCGACGACCTGGCACTTCTATCTCATTCAATAAAAACGTCTGTGAAACAACTTAATGTTCTCATGCAACAAGCAGCTAAGGTAGGACTATATGTGTCACTTGAAAAAACACAGTACATCACAAACATCAGTGAATCTCCTTGTACACTGCATTTGGACCAGGGAGAGATCAAGAAAACTGACAGATATAAGTACCTAGGAGAATGGCTTGAACCGAATCTCTCGGAAGTAAGGGCATTATCAACTCGAGTTAACAAGTTAGAAATGGCTTATCAACTAACCAAGAACACATATAATAAGAAGTGTCTCTCCCGAAAGACTAAAATGAGACACTACCAGACAGTTATATGTCCTGAAGCCTTATATGCATCAGAATGTCTAGTATCAACCGGAAGGGACTCACGGACAAACTCGAAGTACTGGAGAGAAAGATAATGAGGAAGATATTGGGACCTGTTAAGGAAGGTAATGAATAAAGAAGGCGGCCTAATCAAGAACTCTACACGTACTGTGAAAGAATCACGGATGTTGTCTACAGGATGCATCCTACCAGGTTGACCAATCAGCTCCTCGGTTACTGGCAAAAGCGGAAGACCAAGTCACCATGGTTATGGGAAGTGAGCAAAGATCTGCAAGAACTTGGCGGGACGGAAAGAGTCTTAAAAGACCGGACATCTCTCAGGAAGATGCTTCAGCAATTGAGGTTCCAGGACAAACCGCCAAGAAAGAAAACAGGTGCCCTCTGGACCCAGGAGAGGAGGGAACAACACAGCCAAAGGATGCGTAACTACTGGGTAAACATCAAAGCCCACTCCAAATGTAACAGTTGAACGTCGTGGTCCATAGATGGCCTATTCGAAACAAGAAGAAGAAAGGTTTAGTACTTAGAACATAACCAATTCTTGTACTAGCAAGAAAAGAAAATAGATTAATAAGCAGTTTCTAACTGCTGATATTTAGACAGAGTGAATAAGTTATAAATGGAGAAGAGTTGGGTGGGCGCCTATGGTTTGGCGAGGCCTCATCAATTTAGTAGTGTTGTCATGACAACCTCTGATGGCTCTTGGCATTTTCTTATAATTCCGAAATCATTTTTCTCATCCCTTGGCGTAATGGTAGGTAATATCAAAAATTATTTCAGACAAAAGTTTTAGGTAATTATCAGGGGAATATTGTCCATTTAGTACGGTTTTGATATTGTGCCTATTAAGAGATATATGATTGTTTCCCGAAAACCCCAATTTTTCCCACCCCTTTGGTCAATGGTTAGTGCTATCAAAAAAAAACTTTCAAACATTAATTTTTGGGCCTTACCCGACACATAGTATGAACTTTGAACGGATTCGATATTTCAAATATTAAGGGAGATATAGCGATATTTCACTTTTTCGAAAAAGAACCCCATTTTCACCCCCGTCGACCGATTGAGTCCATTAACGAAATCGAACTAGATTTTATAGGGATACATATTATGTAAAAATTTCAAAGTGATTGGTGAAAAATTACGGTAGTTATCGTGTCCACAAGGAAGTGATATACATATCTATTATATATAATCCAAAATTGACTCATCACCACAGGGCTCAAACCACTAGACCTAGAAAGCTAAAGTTTGCATGTTGGTTGATCCGAGTATGTAGAGGCTCACTAAGAAACGGTTTTTGAAAATTCGATTTGTAAGTGACTTTTTTCGGCCCTTTGGCATTGACCATCCAAAATTGACTCATCGACGCAGGGCTCAAACCACTAGACCTAGAAAGCTGAAATTTTGCATGTTTGTTGATCCGAGTATGTAGAGCTCCACTAAGAAACGGTTTTTGATAATTCAATCGGTAAGTGACTTTTTTCGGCTCTTTGGCACTGAGCAAGGACAGTCGGTACAAAGTTCGGATTTAGCTCATTTTAAGCCGCCAGATACTAGAAACAATACTCGGAGGTCCTGTAGGGACCCCGAAACACAATTTTTTTAAGTTCCTAAAATGAACGGTTTCGGAGATATCCCCAAATAACTGTGTTCCCTCTGAGAAACAGATAAACGTTACTATGGCAACCGCTGAAATTTCGCAGACCGGGGATAGTTTTCTGGCAATATCTCGAAAACCGTTCGAGTTAGGGCCTTCAAACGCGAGGTTCGGTTTCCACTTCCTAGAAGTGGAAACTACGAACATTGCTCCTCGCATTGATACGCGCAGAATGAGCTAAATTCCATATTTCTACGAGCAAATCGACTTGGAAAGTCTCATCTATTATATATAATCCAAAATTGACTCATCACCGCAGGGCTCAAACCACTAGACCTAGAAAGCTGAAATTTTGCATGTTGGTTGATCCGAGTATTTAGAGGCTCACTAAGAAACGGTTTTTGAAAATTCAATTTGTAAGTGACTTTTTTCGGCCCTTTGGCATTGACCATCCAAAATTGACTCATCGACGCAGGGCTCAAACCACTAGACCTAGAAAGCTGAAATTTTGCATGTTGGTTGACCCGAGTATGTAGAGGCCCACTAAGAAACGGGTTTTGAAAATTCAATTTGTAAGTGACATTTTTCGTCTCTTTGGCACTGGGCAAGGACAGTCGGTACAAAGTTCGGATTTAGCTCATTTAAAGCCGCCGGATACGAGAAACAATACTCGGAGGTCCTGTAGGGACCCCCATACACAATTTTTAACTTCCTAAAATGAACGGTTTCGGAGATATTCCCAAATAACTGTGTTCCCTCTGAGAAACAGATCAACGTTACTATGGCAACCGCTGAAATTTCGCAGACCGGGGATAGTTTTCTGGCAATATCTCGAAAACCGTTCGTTATAGGGCCTTCAAATGCGAGGTTCGGTTCCCACTTCCTAGGAGTGGAAACTACGAACATTGCTCCTCGCATTGATACGCGCCGAATGAGCTATATTCCATATTTCTACCAGCAAATCGACTTGGAAAGTCTCTTATATCTCTTATCTTAATATATAAAAGTGAAAGTCTGTATGTATGTATGTATGTATGTATGTATGTATATATGTTGGTTCCGTACACAAATCTACACCGTTCCACCAATCTCAACCATATTTTGCATACACATAGTTTAGGACCCAGAAGGAACCGCTGGCTACATGAATTTTCGATAGTCTTTCTCATTCTTCTGATTTCGGCCCTTTTTCACTCAAAAACAGGCTAATCTAATATATAAAAGTGAAAGTCTGTATGTATGTATGTATGTATGTATGTATGTATGTTGGTTCCGTATACAAATCTACACCGTTCCACCAATCTCAACCATATTTTGCATACACATAGTTTAGGACCCAGAAGGAACCGCTGGCTACATGAATTTTCGATAGTCTTTCTAATTCTTCTGATTTTGGCCCTTTTTCACTCAAAAACAGGCTAATTAAATCATAAAATATACTCATGAAAGAATGGCAAGATAGATAGTTTCCATGGCAACATAGCTCAAGTCGAGACACGGCCGACTTGATGCCAATTGCGCTCAGCACTACCGGTATAGAAAATGAGGATCTTTACTTGAAATCCCGGTAGTTACTCAACTGCTCACACAGCACTGTCAACCGAGTTTAGCATAACAAAGACTTGACACTATCTTGTTTCTACTATATATTTTTCAAATACCACTCACTCACTCACTGACTCATTCATTTATTCATCAATCACCGAACGGATTGGAATGAAATCTGGTAAGCAGCTTCCTCAAGGGCCGCAAATGCCCACTAAGAGAGAAATTTTGGCTATTCAGGTTCTAAAGGGGTGTTAAGGGGGTAGACCTGCATTTAATTGAATAGCAATATCTCCCGATTGGTTTCATGGGGGGATGTGATACTCGGCATATAAACTCATCATTAAAAATAAGAAGACATGTGTCTGAGGGTTTTTCGATGTGGTGTATATTATGAGGTGAAAGGGGTGAAAAGTGGGGATTAAAAGATTCTTAACGGAGCGTGTGTCTCTTAAACGACATAGGCGAGGAGTTTGAAACACAGCGAAAAAAAATCAACATAAAAAAGAAGTAAATATGAGTTTGACAGTTTTTTCATAAATCCAATTTAAGGGGCCCATGGGGAGAGATGAAATTCTGGGGGGGGGGGAGGAGAACAGGAAAGAAAGTGTCCTAACTGATTGACTGACTGGCTCACTCATCAAACTCAGGGGGAAAAACTGCTTTAAAGTAAGTAAATAGCTTTTCGACAGTTTCTTTTTCATAAATCAAATTTAAGGGGTTCATGGGGAGGGGTGAAATTCTGAAAAAAGAAAATTGAAAGAAAATGTCCAGACTCACTCACTTACTCACTCACTCATCATCGCCTAGCCAAAATTATTGAAGTTAGAAACATGACAGTTTGGGGATATGTTCATTGTATGTCAAAACCGTCTACTAAGGGAGGATTTTCGGATATTCAGGTTCTAAAGGGGTCTTAAGGGGGTTAAACCTGCATTTCATTGAATAACTATATCTCCCGATTGGTTTCATTGGGGGATGTGATACACGGCAAATAAACTTATCATTAAAAAGTAACAAGGCACGTGTCTGAGTGTTTTTCGATGTGTTTATGAGGTTAAAGGGGTGAAAATTGGGGATTGAAAGATTCCTAACGGAGCGTGTATGTATTAAACGACATAGGCGAGGAGTTTGAAACTCAGCGGAAAAAA
Source organism: Meconema thalassinum (assembly GCA_946902985.2). NCBI lineage: Eukaryota > Metazoa > Arthropoda > Insecta > Orthoptera > Tettigoniidae > Meconema > Meconema thalassinum. Next base: position 914,697,407 of record OX336388.2, read on the forward strand.
ATCAGCATAAAAATAAGTAAATATGTGTTTGACCGTTTTTTCATAAATCCAATTTAAGAGGCCCATGGGGAGGGGTGAAATTCGGGGGGAGGGACAGGAAAGAAAGTGTCCTAACTGATTGACTGACTCACTCACTCATCAAACTCACGGGAAAAAACTGCTTTAAAGTAAGTAAATAGCTTTTCGACAGTTTGTTTTTCAATCAAATTGAAGGGGTTCATCGGGAGGGGTGAAATTCTGAAGAAAAAAAAAATTGAAAGGAAATGTCCTGACTCATTCACTCACTCATCATCGCCCAGCCAAAAATATTTAAGTTGGAAACATGACATTTCGGGGATATGTTCGTTGTATGTCAAAACCGTACACTAAGGGAGTTTTTTGGATATTCGGGTTCTAAAGGGGTCTTAAGGTGGTTAAACCTGCATTTCATTGAATATCAATATCTCACGAGTGGTTTCATTTGTGGATGTGATACTCGGCATATAAACTAATCATTAAAAATACGCAGACATGTGTCTAAGCGTTTTTCGATGTGGTGTATCATTATGAGGTGAAAGGGCTGAAAAGTGGGGGTTGAAGGATTCCTAATGGAGCGTGTAGGCCTATCTCTTAAACGACATAGGCGAGAAATTTGAAACTCAGCGAAAAAAAATCAGCTTAAAAAGTAAGTAAATCGGTTTTCGACTGTTTTTTTTCATAAATTAATTTAAGGGGCCAATGGGGTGGGGTGAAATTCTGGGGGGAAAAAGGAGAGAAAGTGTCCTAACCGACTGACTCAGGGGAAAAAGACAGCTTAAGAAATAAGTTAATAGGTGTTCAAGCGTTTTTTAATCAATCCAATTTAAGGGGCCCATGGGGAGGGCTGAAATTCTGGTAAAATAAATGAAAGAAAATGTCCTGTCTGACTCACTCACTCATCACGCCCAGCGAAAATTATTAAAGTTGGAAACATGAAATTTTGGGAAAATGTTCGCTGTATGTCGAAAACGTTAACTAAGGAATGATTTTTGTTTATTCGGGTTTTAGAGACGTGTCAAGGGGGTAAACGTGCATTTCATTGAATAACGATATCTCATGAGTTGTTTGTTTGGGGATGTGATATTCGGTATATAAACTAATCATTAAAAATAATCAGACATATGTCTAAGGGTTTATCGATGTGGTGTATATTATGAGGTGAAAGGGGTGAAAATTGGGGGTTGAGGGATTCTTGACGGAGCGTGTATCTCTGAAACGACATAGGCGTGAAGTTTGAAATTCGGTGGGAAAAAAACAGCTTAAAATACAAGTAAATAGGTGTTCGAACGTTTTTTCATAAATCCAAATTAAGGGGCCCTTGGAGAGGGGTGAAATTCTGGGGAAAAAAAACAGGAAAGAAAGTGTCCTAACTGATTGACTCACTCACTCATCAAACTCAGGGGGAAAACAGCTTTAAATAAGTAAATAGGTGTTTGACCGTTTGTTTCATAAATCCAATTTAAGGGGTTCATGGGGAGGGGTGAAATTATCAAAAATAAATGAAAGAAAATGTCTTGACTGACTCACTCACTCATCATCGCCCAGCCAAAATTATTGAAGTTAGAAACATGAAATTTTGGGGATATGTTCGTTGTATGTCGAAAACGTCCACTAAGGAAAGAGTTTTGGATATTCAGGTTCTAAAGAGGTGTTAAGGGGGTAAACGTGCTTTCCATTGAATAACAATATCTCACGAGTGGTTTCATTTGGGGATGTGATACTTGGCACATATACTAATCATTAAAAATAAGCTGACACATGTCTAATGATTTTTCGATGTAGTGTATATTATGAGGTGAAAGGGATGAAAAGTGGGGGTTGAAAGATTCCTAACTGAGCGTGTATCTCTTAAACGACATAGGGAGGAGTCTGAAACTCGGAGGAAATCTATCAGCTTAAAAATAAATAAACAAATGAATAAATAAATAAAATAAATAGGTGTTCGACCGTGTTTTCATAAATGCAATTTAAGGGGCATATGGGGAGGGGTGAACTTCTGGAAGAAAAACGTCCACTAAGGAAGGATTTTTGGATGTTTGCTCTCATCGACCAACCAAAACTATTAAAGTTAGAAGAATGATATTTTGGGGATATGTTTGTTTGTTGTGTGTCGAAAACGTCTACTAAGGAGGGATTTTTGGGTATTCAGGTTCTAAAGGGGTGTTAACGGGGTTAAACCTGCATTTCATTGAAAAACAATATGATACGACTATGACGCGAGCGATGCGAGGCTAAAATTGAGATGGTGTGTGTCTGTGTATTACTCAATCTCGCAAGTACCACTGGTCCGATTTACGTGAATTTTACATGGAAGTAGCTGATTTACCTGGTTAACATATAGGTTACTTTTGATTTCAATACTTTGCACTATTTAAAATGATGACCATTTTAGTGACGTCACTACACCCTTTGGTTTCAAACTTTCATATTTCCATTTCAAATAAAAAGAGAACGCTAAGAAATAGCAAACTTTTGATGGCATATGCGAGGTTTAAAATTACATTTTCTATCCGAAAGGTATCTGCAACTGTTAGCGAGTAAAACCTAAATTTGTGCTATAAAACACGGTCAACGCCGAGCGGTGTAGTTGGACAAAATGTTCCATCCCTAATGTCCCTCTGCGCAGCACCTCGCCTATCCCCTGTTTTAACTGTCACCTTCACATTTTAATTTATTTATGACGCGTAGCGAAGCACGGGTACTTCAGCTAGTCAAATCATAAAATATACTCATGAAGGAATGGCAAGGCAGATAGTTTCCATGGCAACATAGCTCAAGTCGAGACACGGCCGTCTGGATGCCAATTGCGCTCTGCACTACCGGTATAGAAAATGAGGATCTTTACTTGAAATCCCGTTAGTTACTCAACTGCTCACACAGCACTGTCAAACGAGTATAGCATAACAAAGACTTGACACTATCTACTAGATATTTGTCAAATACCACTCACTCACTCACTCACTCACTCACTCACACATTCATCACGAAATCTCAGAACCCACCCAACGGATTGGAATGAAATTTGGTATGCAGCTTACTCAAGGGCCGCAAACGCCCACTAAGAAAGGATTTTTGGATATTCAGGTTCTAAAGGGGTGTTAAGGGGGTAGACCTGCATTTCATCGAATAGCAATATCTCCCGATTGGTTTCACTGGGGGATGTGATACTCGGCATATAAACTCATCATTAAAAATAAGAAGACATGTGTCTGAGGGTTTTTCGATGTGGTGTATATTATGAGGTGAAAGGGGCGAAAAGTGGGGGTTGAAAGATTCCTAACGGAGCCTGTATCTCATAAACGACATAGGCGAGGAGTTTGAAACTCAGCGGGAAAAAATCAGCATAAAAAATAAGTAAATAGGTGTTTGACCGTTTTTTTTTCATAAATCCAATTTAAGGGGCCTATGGCGAGGGGTGAAATTCTGTGTAAAAAAAAAAACAGGAAAGAAAGTGTCCTAACCGATTGACTCACTCGCTCTTCAAACTCAGGGGGAAAACCTGCTTAAAAATAAGTATAACTTATATGTGTTAGACAGTTTTTTTGATAAACCAAATTAAGGGGTTCATCGGGAGGGGTGAAATTCTGAAGAAAAAAATTGAAAGAAAATGTCCTGACTCACTCACCCACTCATCATCGCCCAGCCAAAAATATTGAAGTTGGAAACATGTCATTTTCGGGATATGTTCGTTGTATGGTTGGTTGGTTGGTTCCTTAGTTTAGGGGCTGCGACAACGCGGTCATGTAGCCCCGTGTACTTTGGGTGTGTGTAGAATCTGTCTGATAACCGGTGTTAATTGTGATGACTGTATTAGTGTGTGTATCTGTTTTTTAATTCAAGTAGAGACTGCAACTTTGAATTTTCAAATAGTTCCTACTTTGGCCGCCAAACGCCACCGTCAACGACTACTAGGCCTAGTTCAGAACTAGCTACTAGACGCCACCGCAGTCGGCTCTTGGCAACGAACGTAGCAACCTAAGAGCGTTGTTTACATTCTTAACCTATCCAATTTAGTTTCACACAGGTGTAATTAGTGGAAAGATCTTTAACATGCCATAAATCTATGACATGGGACCGCCGGCTTTACTTCCCCTCCGAAGGAAGGCATACTGAGGGATTTTTAACACTCTTAAAAAATCCGACGGCTTCGGCCGGGTTTGAACCCGCTATCTTGGGCATAGAAGCTCAGCATGCTACCAACTACGCCACCGAAGCCGCCTATGTTCGTTGTATGTCAAAACCATACCCTAAGGGATGATTTTTGAATATTCAGGCTCTAAAGGGGTCTTAAGGGGGTTAAACCTGCATTTTATTGAATAACTATATCTCACGAGTGGTTTCATTTGTGGATGTGATACTCGGCATATAAACTAATCATTAAAAATAAGCAGACATGTGTCTAAGGGTTTTTCGATGTGGTGTATTATTATGAGGTGAAAGGGGTGAAAATTGGGGGTTGAAGGATTCCTAACAAAGCGTGTAGGCCTATCTCCTAAACGACATAGGCGAGAAATTTGAAACTCGGCGAAAAAAAATCAGCTTAAAAAATAAGTAAGTCGGTGTTCCACCGTTTTTTTCATAAATTAATTTAAGGAGCCAATGGGGTGGGGTGAAATTCTGGGGGGAAAAAGGAGAGAAAGTGTCCTAACTGACTGACTAACTCACTCAATCATCAAACTCAGGGGAAAAAGACAGCTTAAAAAATAAGTTAATAGGTGTTCAAGCGTTTTTTCATCAATCCAATTTAAGGGGCCCATGGGGAGGGGTGATATTCTGGTAAAAATAATTGAAAGAAAATGTCCTGTCTGACTCACTCACTCGTCACGCCCAGCGAAAACTATTAAAGTTAGAAACATGAAATTTTGGGAATATGTTCGCTGTATATCGAAAACGTCAACTAATGAATGATTTTTGTTATTCGGGTTTTAAAGAGGTGTTAAGGGGGTAAACGTGCATTTCATTGAATAACGATATCTCATGAGTTGTTTCTTTGGGGATGTGATATTCGGTATATAAGCTAATCATTAAAAGAATCAGACATATGTCTAAGGGTTTATCGATGAGGTGTATATTACGAGGTGAAAGGGGTGAAAATTGGGGGTTGAGGGATTCTTAACGGAGCGTGTATCTCTTAAACGACATAGGCGAGAAGTTTGAAATTCGGCGGGAAAAAACAGCTTAAAATATAAGTAAATAGGTGTTCGACCGTTTTTTCATAAATCCAATTTAAGGGGCCCTTGGAGAGAGGTGAAATTCTGGGGGGAAAACAGGAAAGAAAGTGTCATGACTCACTCACTCATCAAACTCAGGGGGGAAGAACAGCTCAAAAATAAGTAAATAGGTGTTCGACCGTTTTTTTTCATAAATCCAATTTAAGGGGTTCATGAGAGGGGTGAAATTCTGAAAAATAATTGAAAGAAAATGTCCTGACTCACTCACTCATCATCCCCCAGCCAAAATTATTGAAGTTAGAAACATGACATTAAGGGGCTATGTTCGTTGTATGTTGAAAACGTCCACTAAGGAAGGAATTTTGGATATTCAGGTTCTAAAGGGGTGTTAAGGGGGTAGACTTGCATTTAATTGAATAACAATATCTCCCGAATGATTTCTTTTGGGATGGGATACTAGGCATATAAACTCATCATTAAGAATAAGAAGACACATGTCTGAGGGTTTTTCGATGTGGTGTATATTATGAGGTGTATGTGTGAAAAGTGAGTTTTGAAGGATTCTTAACGGAGCAAGTATCTCTTAAAAGACAGAGGCAAAAAGTAAGAATCTCAGGGAGAAAAATCAGATTGAAAAAGTAGTAGATAGGTGTTCGATCGTTTTTTCATAATCCAATTTAAGGGGCTCATGGAGAGGGATGAAATTCTGGGGAAAGAAGTCCACTACGGAAGGATTTTTGGATATTCACTCATCATCCCCCAGCAAACCTATTGAAGTTAGAAACTTGAAATTTTGGGTATATGTTCGTTGTTTGTCGAAAAAGTCCACTAAGGATGGATTTTTGGATATTCATGTTCTGAAGGGGTGTTAAGGGGGTTAAACTTGCATTTCATTGAATAACAATATCTCACGAGTTGTTTCATTTGGGGATGTGATATTCGGCATACAAACTAATCATTTAAAATAAGCAGACATATGTCTAAGGGTTTATCGATATGGTGTATATTATGAGGTGAAAGGGGAGAAAATTGGGGGTTGAAGGATTCTTAACGGAGCGTGTACTGTATCTCTTATTCAACATAGGCGATAAGTTTGAAATTCAGCGGAAAAAGCAGCTTAAAAATAAGTAAATAGGAGTTCGACCATTTCTTCATAAATCCAATTTAAGGGGCCCATGGGGAGGAGTGAAATTCGGGGGGGGGAACAGGAAAGAAGGTGTCCTAACTGATTGACTTACTTACTCACTTATCAAACTCAGGGGGAAAACAGCTTTAAATAAGTAAATAGGTGTTCGACCGTTTTTTTTTTTCATAAATCCAATTTAAGGGGTTCTTGGGGAGGGGTGAAATTCTCAAATATTAATGAAAGAAAATGTCCTGACTGACTCACTCACTCATCATCGCCCAGCAAAAATTATTGAAGTTAGAAACATGAAATTTTGGGGATAAGTTCGTGGTATGTCGAAAACGTCCACTAAGGAAAGAGTTTTGGATATTCAGGTTCTAATGAGGTGTTAAGGGGGTAAACTTGCATTTCATTGAATAACAATATCTCATGAGTGGTTTCATTTGGGGATGTGATACTTGGCATATATACTAATCATTTAAAATAAGCTGACACATGTCTAATGGTTTTTCGATGTGGTGTATATTATGAGGTGAAAGGGATGAAAAGTGGGGGTTGAAAGATTCCGAACGGAGCGTGTATCTCTTAAACGACATAGACGAGGAGTTTGATTTTCTCCGAGTTCCAATCACCTTAAAAATTAATAAATGAATAAATAATTAAAATAAATAGATGTTCGACCGTTTTTTTTTCATAAATCCAATTTAAGGGGCATATGGGGAGGGGTGAAATTCTGGAATAAAAACGTCCACTAAGGAAGGATTTTTGGATGTTCACTCTCATCGACCAATCAAAACTATTGAAGTTAGAAGAAGGGGATATGTTTGTTGTGTGTCGAAAATGTCTACTAAGGAGGGATTTTTGGATATTCAGGTTCTAAAGGGGTGTTAACGGGGTTAAACCTGCATGTCATTGAATAACAATATGACACGACTATGACGCGAGCGAAGCGAGGCTAAAAATGAGATGGTGTGTGTCTGTGTATTACTCAATCACGCAAGAACCACTGGTCCGACTTACATGAATTTTACATGAAAGTAGCTGATTTAACTGGTTAACATATAGGCTACTTTTGATTTCAATACTTTGCACTATGGCGACCATTTTAGTGACGTCACTACACCCTTTGGTTTCAAACTTTAATATTTCCATTTCAAATAAAAAGTGAACGCTAAGAAATAGCAAACTTTTGATGGCATATACGAGGTTTAAAATTACATTTTCTATCCGAAAGGTATCTCCAACGGTTAGCGAGTAAAACCTAAATTTGTGCTATAAAACACGGTCAACGCCCAACGGTGTAGTTGGACAAAATGTTCCATCCTTAATCTCCCTCTGCGCAGCACCTCGCCTATCCCCTGTTTTAACTGTCACCTTCACATTTTAATTTATTTATGACGCGTAGCGAAGCACGGGTACTTCAGCTAGTCTATTATATAAAAGTAAGTGTCCTGACTGACTGACTGACTGACTGACTGACTCATCATCACCCAGCCAAAACTATTAAAGTTAGAAACATGAAATTTTGGGGATATGTTCGATGTATTTCGAAAGGGCGCACTAAGAAAGGATTTTTGGATATTCAGGTTCTAAAGGGGTGTTAAGGGGGTAGACCTGCATTTAATTGAATAAGAATATCTCCCGATTGGTTTCATTGGGGAATGTGATACTCGGCATATAAACTCATCATTAAAAATAAGATGACACGTGTCTGAGGGTTTTTCGATGTGGTGTATATTATGGGGTGAAAGGGGTGAAAAGTGGGGGTTGAAGGATTCATAACGGACCGTATATCTCTTAAACGACATAGGCGAGGAGTTTGAAACTCAGCGGGAAAAAATCAGCTTGAAAAATAAGTAAATAGGTGTTCAGCCGTTTTTTCATAAATCTAATTTAAGGGGCCCATGGAGAGGGGTGAATTTATGTGGGGGAAAGAACAGGAAAGAAATTGTCCTAACTGATTGACTCACTCACTCACTCATCAAACTCAGGGAAAAATATAGCTTGGAAATAAGTTAATAGGTGGTTGACAGTTTTTTCATAAACCCAATTTAAGGGGTTCATGGGGAGGGGTGAAATTCTGAAAAAGGAAAATTGAAAGAAAAAGTCCTGACTCACTCACCACCGCCCAGCCAAAATTATTGAAGTTAGAAACATTACATTTTAGGGATATGATCATTGTATGCCAAAACCGTCCACTAAGGGAGGATTTTCGAATATTCAGGTTCTAAAGGGGTCTTAAGGGGGTTAAACCTGCATTTCATTGAATACCAATAACTCCCGATTGGTTTCATTGGGGGATGTGATACTCGGCACATAAAGTCATCATTAAAAATAAGAAGACATGTGTCTGAGGGTTTTTCGATGAGGTGTATATTAGGAGGTGAAAGGGGTGAAAAGTGGGGGTTGAAGGATTCCTAACGGAGCGCGTATCTCTTAAACGACATACGCGAGAAGTTTGAAACTCAGCGGGAAAAAAATCAGCTTAAAAAATACGGTAAGTAAATAGGTGTTCGACCGTTCTTTCATAAATTCAATTTAAGGGGCTAATGGGGTGGGGTGAAATTCTGGAGAAAAAAAGGAGAGAACGTGCCCTAACTGACTGACTAACTCACTCACTCTTCAATCTCAGGGGAAAAAGACAGCTTAAAAATAAGTACATAGGTGTTCGAGCGTTTCTTCATAAATCCAATTTAAGGGACCCATGGGGAGGGGTAAAATTCTGGTAAAAATAATTGAAAGATAATGACATAACTGACTCACTCACTCATCATCGCCCAGAAAAAAAAAAAAAGAAGTTGGAGAGATTAAATTTGGGAAATATGTTCGCTGTATGTCGAAAACGTCAACTAAGGAAGGATTTTTGTTTATTCGGGTTCTGAAGAGGTGTTAAGGGGGTAAACGTGCATTTCATTGAATAACGATATCTCATGAGTTGTTTCTTTGGAGATGTGATATTCGGCATATAAACTAATCATTAAATAAAAATAAGCAGACATATGTCTAAGGGTTTATCGATATGGTGTATATTATGAGGTGAAAGGGGTGAAAATTGGGGGGTGAAGGATTCTTAACGGAGCGTGTATCTCTTAAACGACATAGGCGAGGAGTTTGAAACTCAGCGGAAAGAAATCAGCTTAAAATATAAGTAAATAGGTGTTCGACCGCTTTTTCATAAATCCAATTTAAGGGGCCCTAGGAGAGGGGTGAAATTCTGGGGGGGGGGAACAGGAAAGAAAGTGTTCTAAATGATTAACTCACTTACTCATCAAACTCAGGTCGGAAGAACAGCTTAAAAATAAGTGAATAGGTGTTCGACCGGGTTATTTTTAATCCAATTTAAGGGGTTCATTAGAGGGGTGAAATTATTAAAAATAAATAAAGGAAAATGTCCTGACTTACTCACTCACTCATCATCGCCCAGCCAGAATTATTGAAGTTAGAAACATAGAATTTTGGGGTTATGTTCGTTGTATGTCGAAAACGTCCACTAAGGAAGGATTTTTGGATATTCCGGTTCTAAAGGGGTGTTAAGGGGGTAGACCTGCATTTAATTGAATAATAATATCCCCCGATTGGTTTCCTTGGGGGATGCGATAATCGTCATATACTCTCATCATTAAGAATAATGTGTGAAAAGTGGGGGGTTGAAGGATTCCTAACGGATCAAGTATCTCTTAAAAGACAGAGCCATAAAGTATAAAACTTAGGGGGAAAATAAACTTGATAAATAAGCAAATACAGTAGGTGGTCGACCATAATTCATAAATCCAATTTTAGGGGCCCATGGGGAGGGGTGAAAGTCTGGGGAAAGAAGTCCACTAAGGAAGGATTTTTGGATATACACTCATCATCCTCCAGCCAAACCTATTGCAGTTAGAAACATGAAATTTTGGGGATATGTTCGTTGTATGTCGAAAACATCCACTAGGGATGGATTTTTGGATAATCATGTTCATTGATTAACAATTTCTTACGAGTTGTTCCATTTGGGGGTGTGATATTCGGCATGTAAATTAATCAATAAAAATAAGCAGACATATGTGTAAGGGTAGATCTATATGGTGTATATTATGAGGTGAAAGTGGTGAGAATTGGGGGTTGAAGAATTCTTATCGGAGCGTGTATCTCTTAAACGACATTAGCGAGATGTTTGAAATTCAGCGGGAAAAAATCAGTTTAAAAAATAAGTAAATAGGTGTTCGACCGTTTATTTCATAAATCCCATTTAAGGGGTTCATGGGGAGGGGTGAAATTCTCAAAAATAAATGAAAGAAAATGTACTGACTCACTCATATTCGCCCAGCCAAAATTATTGAAGATAGAAACATGAAATTTTGGGGATATGTCCGTTGTATGTCGAAAACGTCCACTAAGGAAAGATTGTTGGATATTCAAGTTTTAAAGGGGTGTTAAGGGGGGTAAACTTGCATTTCATTGAATAACAATATCTCACGAGTGGTTTCATTTGGGGAGGTGATACTTGGCATATAAACTAATCATTAAAAATAAGCTGACACATGTCTAATGGTTTTTCGATGTGGTGTATATTATGAGTAAAAGGGGTGAATAATGGGGGTTGAAGGATTCCTAACGGAGCGTGTATCTCTTAAACGACATAGGCCAGAAGTTTGAAACTCAGCGGGAAAGAAATCAGCTTAAAAATACGGTAAGTAAATAGGTGTTCGACTGTTTTATCATAAATCCAATTTAAGGGGCCCATGGGGAGGGGTGAAAATCTGGAAGAAAAACGTCCAATAAGGAAGGATTTTTGGATATTCACTCTCATCGACCAACCAAAACTATTGAACTTAGAAGAATGATATTTTGGGGATATGTTTGTTGTGTGACGAAAACGTCTACTAAGGAGGGATTTTTGGATATTCAGGTTCTAAAGGTGTGTTAACGGGGTTAAACCTACAATTCATTGAATAACAATATGACACGACTATGACGCGAGCGAAGCCGCGGGTACCTGCTAGTCTCTTATATAAAAACAAGTGTCCTGACTGACTGACTGACTGACTGACTGACTGACTCATCATCGCCCAGCCAAAACTATTAAAGTTAGAAACATGAAATTTTGGGGGTATGTTCGTTGTAAGTCGAAACCGCCCACTAAGGAAGGATTTTTGGATATTCAGGTTCTAAAGGGGTGTTAAGGGGTACACCTGCATTTCATTGAATAACAATATCTCTGGATTGGTTTCATTGAGGGATGTGATACTCGGCATATAAACTCATCATTAAAAATAAGAAGACACTTGTCTGAGGGTTTTTCGATGTGGTGTATATTATGAGGTGAAAGGGGTGAAAAGTGGGGATTAAAAGATTCTTAACGGAGCGTGTATCTCTTAAACGACATAGGCGAGGTGCTTGAAATTCATCGAAACAAAATCAGATTAAAAAAAGTAAATAGGTTTTTGACCGTTTTTTCGTAAATCCAATTTAAGGGGCCCATGGGGAGGGGTGATATTCTGGGGGGGGGGGGAAACAGGAAAGAATGTGTCCTAACTGATTGACTGACAGACTCACTCAACAAACTCAGAGGGAAAAAACTGCTTAAAAATAAGTAAATAGGTGTTCGACAGTTTTATTTCATAAACCCAATTAAAGGGGTTCGTGGGGAGGGGTGAAATTCTTAAAAAAGGAAATTGAAAGAAAAAGTCCTGACTCACTCACCATCGCCCAGCCAAAATTATTGAAGTTAGAAACATGAAATTTTGGGGATGTGATCATTGTATGTCAAAACCGTACACTGAGAGAGGATTTTCGGATATTCAGGTTCTAAAGGGGTCTTAAGGGGGTTAAACCTGCATTTCATTCAATATCTATAACTCCCGATTGGTTTCATTGGGAGATGTGATACTCGGCATATAAACTCATCATTAAAAATAAGAAGACATGTGTCTGAGGGTTCTTCGATGTGGTGTATATTATGAGGTGAAAGGGGTGAAAAGTGGGTGAAGGATTCGTAACGGAGCGTGTATCCCTTAAACGACATAGGCCAGGAGTTTGGAACTCAGCAGGAAAAAATCAGCATAAAAAATAAGTAAATAGGTGTTTGACCGTTTTTTCATAAATTAAGGGGCCCATGGGGAGGGGTGAAATTATGGGGGGGGACGTAATATGTCCGAGTGTAAAATTATTCATGGCCTAAGTTGTAGACAATAACACATTACATCTTCTTGGTCTCTTGCTATTTCATCATACGACGAATAATCACGGAGTTATTAATGATTTTGTACTTTTTGGTCGGAAGTCCCAGGAATGACATGAAAATTGATTCGAATGAAATTTCACAAAATTGCTTTTTTAAATACCGGAACTTTTATTATATGTTTTACGTCTTTTAGGTTCCGAAACCAACATGATATTTTGATGTTGTTTTTTTTTTCGTCCCATGCATTTTTGGTCTCAGGTGATAGAATTATTTTCCACTACGACCGATGCTTATCTATTTATATAACTAATGTTATAACGGGATTCCAAATGTTATTGCGGGCGAAGCCGCGGGTAACAGCTAGTTATCTATAATCCAAAATTGACTCATCACCGCAGGGGTCAAACCACTAGACCTAGAAAGCTGAAATTTTGCATGTTGGTTGATCCGGGTATGTAGAGGCTCACTAAGAAACGGTTTTTGAAAATTCAATTTGTAAGTGACTTTCTTCGGCCCTTTCGCATTGACCATCCAAAATTGACTCATCGACGCAGGGCTCAAACCACTAGACCTAGAAAGCTGAAATTTTGCATGTTGGTTTATCCGAGTATGTAGAGGCCCACTAAGAAACGGGTTTTGAAAATTCAATTTGTAAGTGAGATTTTTCGTCCCTTTGGCACTGGGCAAGGACAGTCGGTACAAAGTTCGGATTTAGCTCATTTAAAGCCGCCAGATGCGAGAAACAATACTCGGAGGTCCTGTAGGGACCCCGAAACACAATTTTTAAGTTCCTAAAATGAACGGTTTCGGAGATATTCCCAAATAACTGTGTTCCCTCTGAGAGACAGATCAACGTTACTATGGCAACCGCTGAAATTTCGCAGACCGGGGATAGTTTTCTGGCAATATCTCGAAAACCGTTCGTTTTAGGGCCTTAAAAAGCGAGGTTCGGTTCCCACTTCCTAGAAGTGGAAACTACGAACATTGCTCCTCGCATTAATACGCGCAGAATGAGCTATATTCCATATTTCTACGAGCAAATCGACTTGGAAAGTCTCATCTATTATATATAATCCAAAATTGACTCATCACCGCAGGGCTCAAAACCACTAGACCTAGAAAGCTGAAATTTTGCATGTTGGTTGATCCGAGTATGTAGAGGCTCACTAAGAAACGGTTTTTGAAAATTCAATTTGTAAGTGACGTTTTTCGGCCTTTTGGCATTGACCATTCAAAATTGACTCATCGACGCAGGCCTCAAACCACTAGACCTAGAAAGCTGAAATTTTGCATGTTGGTTTATCCGAGTATGTAGAGGCCCACTAAGAAACGGGTTTTGAAAATTCAATTTGTAAGTGACATTTTTCGTCCCTTTGGCACTGGGCAAGGACAGTCGGAACAAAGTTCAGATTTAGCTAATTTAAAGTCGCCAGATACGAGAAACAATACTCGGAGGTCCTGTAGGGACCCCCATACACAATTTTTAAGTTCCTAAAATGAACGGTTTCGGAGATATTCCCAAATAACTGTGTTCCCTCTGAGAGACAGATCAACGTTACAATGGCAACCGCTGAAATTTCGCAGACCGGGGATAGTTTTCTGGCAATATCTCGAAATCCGTTCGTTTTAGGGCCTTAAAACGCGAGGTTCGGTTCCCACTTCCTAGAAGTGGAAACTACGAACATTGCTCCTCGCATTGATACGCGCAGAATGAGCTATATTCCATATTTCTACGAGCAAATCGACTTGGAAAGTCTCATCTATTATATATAATCCAAAATTGACTCATCACCGCAGGGCTCAAACCACTAGACCTAGAAAGCTGAAATTTTGCGTGTTGGTTGATCCGAGTATGTTGAGGCTTACTAAGAAGCGGTTTTTGAAAATTGAATTTGTAAATGACTTTTTTCGTCCCTTTGGCACTGAGCAAGGACAGTCGGTACAAAGTTCGGATTTAGCTCATTTTAAGCCGCCAGATACTAGATACAATACTCGGAGGTCCTGTAGGGACTCCGAAACACAATTTTTAAGTTCCTAAAATGAACGGTTTCAGAGACATTCCCAAATAACTGTGTTCCCTCTGAGAAACAGATCAACGTTACTATGGCATCCGCTGAAATTTCGCAGACCGGGGATAGTTTTCTGGCAATATCCCGAAAACCGTTCGTTTTAGGGCCTTCAAACGCGAGGTTCGGTTCCCACTTCTTAGAAGTGGAAACTACGAATATTGCTCCTCGCATTGATACGCGCAGAATGAGCTATATTCCATATTTCTACGAGCAAATCGACTTGGAAAGTCTCATCTATTATATATAATCCAAAACTGACTCATCACCGCAGGGCTCAAACCACTAGACCTAGAAAGATGAAATTTTGCATGTTGGTTGATCCGAGTATGTAGAGGCTCACTAAGAAGCGGTTTTTGAAAATTAAATTTGTAAGTGACTTTTTTCGGCCCTTTGGCATTGACCATCCAAAATTGACTCATCGACGCAGGGCTCAAACCACTAGACCTAGAAAGCTGAACTTTTGCATGTTGGTTTATCCAAGTATCTAGAGGCCCACTAAGAAACGGGTTTTGAAAATTCAATTTGTAAGTGACTTTTTTCGGCCCTTTGGCACTGAGCAAGGACAGTCGGTACAAAGTTCGGATTTAGCTCATTTAAAGCCGCCAGATACGAGAAACAATACTCGGAGGTCCTGTAGGGATCCCGAAACACAATTTTTAAGTTCCTAAAATGAACGGTTTCGGAGGTATTCCCAAATAACTGTGTTCCCTCTGAGAAACAGTTCAACGTTTCTATGGCAACCGCTGAAATTTCGCAGACCGGGGATAGTTTTCTGGCAATATCTCGAAAAGCGTTCGAGTTAGGGCCTTCAAACGCGAGGTTCGGTTCCCACTTCTTAGAAGTGGAAACTACGAATATTGCTCCTCGCATTGATACGCGCAGAATGAGCTATATTCCATACTAGCTGAAGTACCCGTGCTTCGCTACGCGTCATAAATAAATTAAAATGTGAAGTTGACAGTTAAAACAGGGGATAGGCGAGGTGCTGCGCAGAGGGAGATTAAGGATGGAACATTTTGTCCAACTACACCGCTCGGCGTTGACCGTGTTTTATAGCACAAATTTAGGTTTTACTCGCTAACAGTTGCAGGTACCTTTCGGATAGGAAATGTAGTTTTAAACCTCGCATATGCCATCAAAAGTTTGCTATTTCTTAGCGTTCTCTTTTTATTTGAAATGGAAATATGAAAGTTTGAAACCAAAGGATGTAGTGACGTCACTAAAATGGTCGCCATTTTAAATAGTGCAAAGTATTGAAATCAAAAGTAACCTATATGTTAACCAGGAAAATCAGCTACTTCCATGTAAAATTCACGTAAATCGGACCAGTGGTACTTGCGAGATTGAGTAATACACAGACACACACCATCTCAATTTTAGCCTCGCTTCGCTCACGTCATAGTCGTATCATATTGTTTTTCAATGAAATGCAGGTTTAACCCCGTTAACACCCCTTTAGAACCTGAATACCCAAAAATCCCTCCTTAGTAGACGTTTTCGACACACGACAAACATATCCCCAAAATATCATTCTTTTAACTTTAATAGTTTTGGTTGGTCGATGAGAGCAAACAACCAAAAATCCTTCCTTAGTGGACGTTTGTCTTCCAGAAGTTCACCCCTCCCCATATGCCCCTTAAATTGCATTTATGAAAACACGGTCGAACACCTATTTATTTTATTTATTTATTCATTTATTTATTTATTTATTTATTTATTTATTTTTAAGCTGATAGATTTCCTCCGAGTTTCAGACTCCTCCCTATGTCGTTTAAGAGATACACGCTCAGTTAGGAATCTTTCAACCCCCACTTTTCATCCCTTTCACCTCATAATATACACTACATCGAAAAACCATTAGACATGTGTCAGCTTATTTTTAATGATTAGTATATGTGCCAAGTATCACATCCCCAAATGAAACCACTCGTGAGATATTGTTATTCAATGGAAAGCACGTTTACCCCCTTAACACCTCTTTAGAACCTGAATATCCAAAACTCTTTCCTTAGTGGACATTTTCGACATACAACGAACATATCCCCAAAATTTCATGTTTCTAACTTCAATAATTTTGGCTGGGCGATGATGAGTGAGTGAGTCAGTCAGGACATTTTCTTTCATTTATTTTTGATAATTTCACCCGTCCCCATGAAACCCTTAAATTGGATTTATGAAACAAACGGTCAAACTCCTATTTACTTATTTAAAGCTGTTTTCCCCCTGAGTTTGATTAGTGAGTAAGTGAGTCAATCAGTTAGGACACTTTCTTTCCTGTTTTTTTCCCCATAATTTCACCCCTCTCCGAGGGCCCCTTAAATTGGATTTATGAAAAAACGTTCGAACACCTATTTACTTGTATTTTAAGCTGTATTTTTTTCACCGAATTTCAAACTTCACGCCTATGTCGTTTCAGAGATACACGCTCCGTCAAGAATCCCTCAACCCCCAATTTTCACCCCTTTCACCTCATAATATACACCACATCGATAAACCCTTATACATATGTCTGATTATTTTTAATGATTAGTTTATATACCGAATATCACATCCCCAAACAAACAACTCATGAGGTATCGTTATTCAATGAAATGCACGTTTACCCCCTTGACACGTCTCTAAAAGCCGAATAAACAAAACTCATTCCTTAGTTAACGTTTTCGACACACAGCGAACATATTCCCAAAATTTCATGTTTCCAACTTTAATAGTTTTCGCTGGGCGTGATGAGTGAGTGAGTCAGACAGGACATTTTCTTTCATTTATTTTACCAGAATTTCACCCCTCCCCATGGGCCCCTTAAATTGGATTGATTAAAAATCGCTTGAACACCTATTAACTTATTTCTTAAGCTGTCTTTTTCCCCTGAGTCAGTCGGTTAGGACACTTTCTCTCCTTTTTATCCCCAGAATTTCACCCCACCCCATTGGCCCCTTAAATTAATTTATGAAAAAACAGTCGAAAACCGATTTACTTACTTTTTAAGCTGATTTTTTTTCGCTGAGTTTCAAATTTCTCGCCTATGTCGTTTAAGAGATAGGCCTACACGCTCCATTAGGAATCCTTCAACCCCCACTTTTTAGCCCTTTCACCTCATTATAATACACCACATCGAAAAACGCTTAGACACATGTCTGCGTATTTTTAATGATTAGTTTATATGCCGAGTATCACATCCACAAATGAAACCACTCGTGAGATATTGATATTCAATGAAATGCAGGTTTAACCCCCTTAAGACCCCTTTAGAACCCGAATATCCAATAAACCTCCCTTAGTGTACGGTTTTGACATACAACGAACATATCCCCGAAATGTCAAGTTTCCAACTTCAATATTTTTGGCTGGGCGATGATGAGTGGGTGAATGAGTCAGGACATTTCCTTTCGATTTTTTTTTCTTCAGAATTTCACCCCTCCCGATGAACCCCTTCAATTTGATTGAAAAACAAACTGTCGAAAAGCTATTTACTTACTTTAAAGCAGTTTTTCCCCCTGAGTTTGATGAGTGAGTCAGTCAGTCAATCAGTTAGGACACTTTCTTTCCTGTCCCCCCCCCCCCCGAATTTCACCCCTCCCCATGGGCCCCTTAAATTGGATTTATGGAAAAGCGGTCAAACACATATTTACTTATTTTTATGCAGATTTTTTTTCCGCTGAGTTTCAAACTCCTCGCCTATGTCGTTTAAGAGATACACGCTCCGTTAGGAATCTTTCAATCCCCAATTTTCACCCCTTTAACCTCATAAACACATCGAAAAACCCTCAGACACGTGTCTCCTTACTTTTAATGATAAGTTTATATGCCGTGTATCACATCCCCCAATGAAACCAATCCGGAGATATTGTTATTCAATGAAATGCAGGTTTAACCCCCTTAAGACACCTTTAGAACCTGAATATCCGAAAATCCTCCCTTAGTAGACGGTTTTGACATACAATGAACATATCCCCAAACTGTCATGTTTCTAACTTCAATAATTTTGGCTAGGCGATGATGAGTGAGTGAGTAAGTGAGTGAGTCTGGACATTTTCTTCCAATTTTCTTTTTTCAGAATTTCACCCCTCCCCATGAACTCCTTAAATTTGATTTATGAAAAAAAAACTGTCGAACAGCTATTTACTTAATTTAAAGCAGTTTTGTCCCCCTGAGTTTGATGAGTGAGCCAGTCAGTCAATCAGTTAGGACACTTTCTTTCCTGTTCTCCTCCCCCCCCCCCCCCAGAATTTCATCTCTCCCCATGGGCCCCTTAAATTGGATTTATGAAAAAACTGTCAAACACATATTTACTTCTTTTTTATGTTGATTTTTTTCGCTGTGTTTCAAACTCCTCGCCTATGTCGTTTAAGAGACACACGCTCCGTTAAGAATCTTTTAATCCCCACTTTTCACCCCTTTCACCTCATAATATACACCACATCGAAAAACCCTCAGACACATGTCTTCTTATTTTTAATGATGAGTTTATATGCCGAGTATCACATCCCCCCATGAAACCAATCGGGAGATATTGCTATTCAATTAAATGCAGGTCTACCCCCTTAACACCCCTTTAGAATCTGAATAGCCAAAATTTCTCTCTTAGGGGGCATTTGCGGCCCTTGAGGAAGCTGCATACAGATTTCATTCCAATCCGTTCGGTGGTTTCTGAGATTTCGTGATGAATAAATGAATGAGTGAGTGAGTGAGTGAGTGAGTGGTATTTGACAAATATATAGTCGTGTCAAGTCTTTGTTGTGCTAAACTCGGTTGACAGTGCTGTGTGAGCAATTGAGTAACTAACGGGATTTCAAGTAAAGATCCTCATTTTCTATACCGGTAGTGCTGAGCGCAATTGGCATCAAGTCGGCCGTGTCTCGACTTGAGCTATGTTGTCATGGAAACTATCTGCCTTGCCATTCCTTCATGAGTATATTTTATGATTTGATTAGCCTGTTTTTTAGTGAAAAAGGGCCGAAATCAGAAGAATGAGAAAGACTATCGAAAATTTATGTAGCCAGCGGTTCCTTCTGGGTACTAAACTATGTGTATGCAAAATATGGTTGAGATTGGTGGAACGGTGTAGATTTGCATACGGAACCAACATATATACATACATACAGACTTTCACTTTTATATATTAGATTTCTACGAGCAAATCGACTTGGAAAGTCTCATCTATTATATATAATCCAAAACTGACTCATCACCGCAGGGCTCAAACCACTAGATCTAGAAAGCTGAAATTTTGCATGTTGGTTGATCCGAGTATGTAGAGGCTCACTAAGAAACGGTTTTTGAAAATTAAATTTGTAAGTGACTTTTTTCGGCCCTTTGGCATTGACCATCCAAAATTAACTCATCGACGCAGGGCTCAAACCACTAGACCTAGAAAGCTGAACTTTTGCATGTTGGTTGATCCGAGTATGTAGAGGCCCACTAAGAAACGGTTTTTGAAAATTCAATTTGTAAGTGACTTTTTTCGGCCCTTTGGCACTGAGCAAGGACAGTCGGTACAAAGTTCGGATTTAGCTCATTTTAAGCCGCCAGATACGAGAAACAATACTCGGAGGTCCTGTAGGGATCCCGAAACACAATTTTTAAGTTCCTAAAATGAACGGTTTCGGAGGTATTCCCAAATAACTGTGTTCCCTCTGAGAAACAGTTCAACGTTACTATGGTAACCGCTGAAATTTCGCAGACCGGGGATAGTTTTCTGGCAATATCTCGAAAACCGTTCGATTTAGGGCCTTAAAACGCGAAGTTCGGTTCCCACTTTGTGGAAGTGGAAACTACGAACATTGCTCCATGGCCATGGCGTCTCACAGTGAAAGTGTAGTGAAATAGCAGCTAGTGTAAATATTTGATAAAAGTGGTAAAATATTATAACAGAGGTTTAAAATCTATAAAGTTACTTTCCTTAGATCAAGTGTAATACGGAATATTGATAGTATTTAAAATTCTTATTGATAATTTAATAAACTTAAACTAAGTTGTGGGAACGTGTATCCAAAGATTCGGTGACTTCTTCAAACACTGTTTGAACCAAGTAGAGCAGTGGTGCTTTTACGAGACTTCACCCGATTGGAAGATATACGTATTTCACATTCTTCTTTATTGGTAGGACATTCGATTAATTCTATTAGGCAGTAATAATTAAAATAAATTTAGTGTAATTTGGAGTAAATATCTAGGCTAACTTATATCTCTAGTATGACGACAGTAAACAGTGTTAGTGTCTCGTCAGGTAGTGTAACCGTAACGGATTTATGCTCGTCGTGCAAAATAAAAGTAAACAAGTAGTTCCGTGAAGAACTATACAGCCTATTTCATATATCCTGCTCATGTTAATTGCCTCTATAAACATACAAAATTTCAGTTTAATTGTTTTAACAGATTCGTAGATATTGAGAACCGTCCAAATATTTTAGATGGTCGCCAGGTTGGATTTTTATTTTTGTACTATTACATTAAGATTATTGTGTTCGAGTGGTATTCAAACATCAATCGCATGATTAGAAAACAGAAGTAAAAACAAGATTTTAAAATTACGCACAGCAGCCATCTTGTGATTATGCAAACAATTGAAATAAATTAGATGCCAGTGGATCAACATTTGTATAAGCATTTAACGTGCAACGTTTCACGGCACTCGGATGGTTAAATCGCGAGAAACGTCCATTTAAATATTTATACTTCGCGTCGCCACCATGTTGGATTTGTGCTCACCAGGTTACTGAAAGTTCTATAGGTGAACATATGTTCATAGTCTCTATGAACATAAAAAATTCAGTTTGGTTGCTGTAATAGATTCATAGATATTGAGAACCGTCTAAATATTTCGGAAGCTCGCCATTTAGGATTGTTATTTGTATAGGTCATAGAGTTATGTACCATTCAAGGACAATTATTGCCTAGGTTCATTATTCAAACTTTCACTTCGATCGCATGATTACGACACAATAAATAAAAATTTAATTTTAAAATTTCGCACAGCCGCCATCTTGAGGTTATGTAAACAATTGGATTAAATTAGATGGCAGTGCATTACAATCTGCAAAATCATTTACTGTACCACATTTCACTGCGCTCAGAGAGTTAAATCACGAGAAAAGTCTATTAAAATATTTTAAATTCGCTTGGTCGCCATGTTCGTTTTGTACTTTACAGATTTATGAAATATACATAGGTAAACTTGTATCAGTACCCTTTATCACCGTACAAAATTGCAGGGTGATATCTGTAATAGTTTCGGAGATATAGAATGTCAGTGAAATATTTCGCACAGCCGCCATTTTGAGGTTATGTAAACAATTGAACTAAATTAGACTCTAGTGCATTACAATGTGTATAAACATTTTCTCGCATTTAAGGCTAGCCGATCCTCTATCAATGTACAAAACCCCATTGACATACTCTTTAGTGCCAATGTTTTCTGGAATTGCCTTCGTAAACAGGTTCGCAAGTTATCCTCAAACGTGGTTGCCAGAGACACTAATTTTGGATGGATCGTCACCGGTCAACTTCCTCATTATTCTCCCCAACACGCATCGCAATGTTATTTCGCTAATACTGACTTGGAACAGTTCTGGAGGCTTGAAAGCGTTGATTCTCCTAACGTGACCTCTTCAGAAAACGAATTTTGTGAGCAACTTTTTCTGAACACCACCACTCGTTCTCCTGAAGGCCAGTTCATTGTTTAGATGCCAAGATTACACAATCCCCCTAAACTTATTAATTCTCAACCCAAAGCTCGAAAAGCTCTCTTTGCTATCGAGAGCAAATTCAAGAAAGAACCTCTCGTTAAACAGCAGTATACTGATTTCATCGATGGGAATGAAAGCTTAGATCATATGGAAGTTGTTAGCAAATCTGATGACGAATTTCACCCCCCAATTGAAACGGTTTTCTTAAATCATCATCCCGTGTGGAAAAACCCTCTTGTAAAGGATAAAATCCGAGTCGTTTTCAATGGTTCATCACCTGACGTTAATGGCAACAGTCTTAACGATACTCTTTACTCTGGTCCTGCCATTCACTCAGATTTATCTGCTATTCTCTTAAACTTTCGATTATATCCCATAGCTGTTATAGCGGATATAAAACAGATGTACGGTCAGGTTTTAATTCAGCCTGAACAACGAGATCACCAAAGAATCTTGTGGCGCGACGAAATCAGCAAGCCCATTAAGGTATTTCGCTTAAAGACGGTTACTTATGGCTTAAAGCCTTCCGCTTTCCTTGCTATCCGATCCCTACATTTGTTAGCCTCTCAAGATGGTCATTTATTTGATTCTAAAGCTTCCGAAGCACTATCTACATCATTCTATGTTGACGATTACTTGAAGTCCTTCCCCACTTTGGAGGAAGCTTCTTTCGTGTCACTAGAACTTCAAGCATTGTTTAAGAATGGAGGATTCCCACTTCATAAGTGGAATTCCAACTCCCATGAGTTTCTCGCTCAGTTTCCTATTAAAGATGTAGACCCCTCCTCCGTCGAAATTTGTGGAGACTCCGAATCCATAAAAACTCTAGGAGTTCATTTGTGCACTAACATTGACACTTTTATCTATAAAGTTTCGCTTGCAGAAGAGCCCCCTAACACAAAAAGACAAATTCTCTCTGAAATTGCAAACATTTTTGATCCGCTTCAATTCCTTGCCCCAGTTATTGTTATAGCCAAACTTTTCATGAAAGAGCTATGGTCGCTCAAATGTGAATGGGACGATACTGTTCCCCTTTGTTTTCTTAACAGATGGCTCTCTTTTCGCATCAATTTGCTTGATCTTTCCCTTATTGAAATTCCCAGGAATTTAATTAACGCTCATCCTAATGCATCTTTTTTCCTTCATGTGTTTGCGGACAGTTCCGAAAATGCTTACGGTTGCTGTGCATATTTGGTTTATCGCCGTTCATAAAAAGGATCTTCAGTTTCCAACCTTATTTGTGCCAAATCGAAGGTGGCTCCTCTTAAAACTATCACTTTGCCTAGGCTTGAATTGTGTGATGCACTCATGGCCGCAGAACTTGTTACGAAATTACGGGTAGTCTTAAAAGTTTAATTTTCGCAAATCTATCTCTGGAGCGATTCCATGATTACCCTTTCTTGGATTGCTAAAAACCCCGCTCATTGGCAATTTTTTGTTGCAAACAGGGTTTCCTAAATTCAAACTCTTTCTTCGGGATGTCAATTGAGGCATGTGCCGAGCGCTGACTACCCCGCCGACATCATTTCTCGTGGATGTTTACCCTCTCAATTGGCAGCTTCTCAGTTGTACTGGCTAGGGCCCTCGTGGTTAATCGAAGACTCTTCTTTTGGCCTTCTAAACCTCCAGCTACAAACTCCAACTTGCCTGACGCTAAAGTATATAAATCTACTGCTTCGTGTCTTGTTACCAACGTTTCTCATCCCTTGTTGTCCCGCTATTCTTCCTTTCACAAATTAATTCGAATTGTTGCCTATCTTCTCAGATGGAAATATCTTGTGGTTGACCAACCTCTTCTCCACAAACCACACCTTACCAATCATGAATTGAATCTCGCTACCATTAAGGTTTTGCAACTAACACAGCAAGAAGCCTTTTCTTCTGAATTGCCTTTACTTTCTTCTAAAAAGGATCTTCCCAAATCCAGTCGTTTTCGTGCCTTAGCCCCGTTCCTTGATGACAATAGGTTACTCAGGGTAGGTGGTAGCCTCTCGCAATCTTTGCTTTATGAGGACAAAAAGCATCCTGTTATTTTGCCTTCTAAACATCACGTAACTTCTTTAATTATACGTGACTTGCATTATCGTAATGTGCATGTTGGTACACGCACACTGGTTTGCCTCTTAAGGGAAAAGTACTGGATTATAAATGGAATTCATGAAGTTTCCTCTGAAATTCACAAATGCATTCCTTGCTTCAAAGCTAAACCTTAAGTCAATACTCAATTAATGAGCGATCTGCCCTCTTTTCGCTCTTCTTCTATACATCCATTTGCTCTAACTGGTGTGGAATATATGGGTCCGTTCCTATATCAACGCAATTCCCCTGAAGCTAAACGCATATTGTTTGGTAAGCTCTATGTTTCTCTCTTTGTTTGCATGGTTACTGGCGCGATCCATTTGGAACTAGTAACAAATGCCTCCACTTCTTACTTTTTATCAGCCGTCTCTCGCTTCGCTGCCAGGCGTGGTGTTCCTTCGGAGATGTTCTCTGATAACGCTTCCACTTTTCAAGGCGCAGCTTCCTTGTGGAAGAAAGCTCTCACATCTTCTCCTGCCATGGAACAGATTTCTAATTTTTCCTACTCAAAGGGTTTCAAATGGCGTTTTATACCTCCCTACGCTCCTCATCACGGTGGTAGGTGGGAATCCGGCGTAAAGCTCACTAAACGTCACTTAAGAAAGGTTTTAGGTAATCGCATTCTGACTTATGAAGAATTTAATTCACTGTCTGTTCTGATTGAAGGTGTCGTCAATTCTCGCCCTTTAACTCCGCTTTCCAATGACCCTGATGACCTGCTTCCACTCACACCTGGTCACTTCCTTATAGGCACTTCTCTTTCTGCCCCTCCTCCCCTTCCCAACTCTTACAGAGATTCTAATTAACCTATTGTTTGGCGTAAACTTGAAGCCCTCCGTAATTCTTTCTGGAAGAGGTGGAATTTGGAATACTTAACTTCCTTGCAACGGAGACAGAAGTGGTTTCTTTCCAATCCCGACATTAAAGTGGGGGACTTGGTCCTGGTTAGGGATGTTTCTCCTCCCTTGGTCTGGATTTCTGGTAGAGTGACTGAGTGTTACCCTGGAAGGGATGGGAGAGTTAGGGTAGCCAAGATCTTGACCACTAATGGGCATATCATAAGACCATTGTCATTAATTGCTCCTTTACCTTTAAGCTTTTAATTTGATGTCTTTCGTTCTCTGTTGGTGTTTTTACCCTCCCAGCTTGTTGTATTCTTTGGAATACACGGTAAGGCAGAGTAAGCTTTTGCTTCTCTTTGGTTTAGTTCATCCCTTCCTATTTCCGCTAACACCAACAGTGATCTCCTGATTTCGTTTTGTTGGTATACGTTTCTTACACTACCTGTAAGTCTGTACTAGACATATATCTTCCATGACCAACCTAGCGTCATCTAGCAACGATTCTCTGAAGTTCCTCAATTCTTCCCTGTAAAAGAGGACTTCCTTACCTATCTAGCCATCAGATCTCGTCGCTATCGCCAGCTATCATCTCCGTGATCATGAGAACTTCGTCTACTTTTTCACCCATCAGGCTGCGCTAGTGACGCCTTCTATCAACTCTTTGAAGACCATTTCATCAAGAAAATTTATTACTGTAAAGTTGGCTATTCTTATATGTATTCTTTTTTATCCTACCCCCACTCTTTTCCCTTCCCTGGTCTCTCCGCGCTCCGTTGAACTGGCCTCACTTGTGCGTCTGAAGTCAAACTAGTCAGTCGGAGCTTTACTAAAGCTCGTCTCCTCACCTCGAGAGACAAACTTTCAAATCTTCGCCATGTTGTGAATTACTGACTAACGGTCACCTAAGGATTCGCCGTTCATCAGAAATGAGCTAAGTACTACTTCAACGTTCTTCATCTTATTTTAATTGATTTTAAATAGCTACATGCTTTTAATGATCATTTTATAGGCTGTGTGAGATTTCTTATGTGGGGCAATAATCATCCTTCGCAGGATTTTCTATGTTGGGCTGTCGTCTATCTTAAGCCAATCTTAACATGAAGCAGCATTTCTTATGCTTATTAAATGAGAGATTTTCTCACAACGTGGGACACCATTAAATTACCAACTGTCTATAAAATACTTAGCTCGTCCCACCGCTGGACTAACTTTTGCCCTATTCTTCAGTCATGATTATTTTGGAATTTTCCATGCCGAACAATTTATCTACGAGTTAAACCTTCTAGTATTTTCCACTCACATATGGGAATACTTTTTCAAACTAAGGAATCTTCGTTATGAACTGATAATCAATATCTAATTTTTCTTCCTCCGTTGGAATTTTTCTGGTGCATTCATCTATAACCTACAAGTTTTTCAAGTAATAGACTCTCGCAAATCTAGTGTAACTAGTTATTTTCCACCATTGCAATAACTTTCTTTGCCATTAACTTTTTGTGCTACTACAGTGAACTTTTCAACTATATCAACAGACTATAGTGAAAACAGTGCCTGTTCAACTTTTCATCCGTATCGCGCTCGTTCGAGTACAATAAATACGGCCATGAACACTCTTCCACAATCCCATTTGATCTTTCCCAAACCCTTTACTAACAAACTAAAATAATAAAATTGTTACTTTAGGTCTTTTTTTCAATGAGGTGTCACTCTCAATTAGTGCCCTACCTTATTTGTTCCACGTACAACGAATCAATGTCTGTAAAACTTCCTGTCTAGTACACGCCTTAAAGTATATTGTTTCTCCATTCTAATGAGAGAATCCAATTCTTTCTACTCAAAAGTGAGTTATCCCTAGGTTTCACGAAAGGGAAATTTGCCCTATTTTTCTCGTGATCCCTACCCACATAGGAGTTCTAGAAACTTCCGTACAATTTTTCTCTTCAGGTTTCACATTAAGTGACCTGCCCTATTTGTATAATCGCCAAATATAGCTCTGTATTAATACAAGAAGTTATAGAAACTTCTATTTCATTTCTTCCTGTTTTTTTGTTGTTGTTACTTTCGAAGTTGTTATTTGTTCATATTTCTAAAATCTTCTTTTTCTTCTTAGCGTTATCGCGTAGGAACGGGGTCCGCTTTTTGGATCAATGCACGCCATTTCTTGCGATCTAATGCTTCGCGTGATTTCAAGTTTCTTGATCGTAAATCAGCGTTAATGGTGTCGAGCCACCGCAATTTTGGTCTCCCACGCTGTCTCTGGCCGTCGACCGTTAGATGGTAGGCCGAACCGATGACTGAACTTTGTGGTGCACGGACAACGTGCCCATACCAACGGAGTCTCCATTCCTGCATTTTCTCATTGATTGGAGCCACGCCAGCTGTATGTCGAATCGTTGTGTTGGGGATATTGGTGTATTCTTTGAATACACGGTACGAGAGAATAAAGTCTATTGCTCTTTGCATGTTCATTTCTTCCTTCCTCTTTGTCAAAACACCAACAGTGATCTTCTGTTTTCTCCTTGATGGGCAAATCTCTTATGTCTTCATAAGTCTGTTTCAGATATAACTTCTGTGACCCACCTAGTGTCATCTAGCAGCGAATCTCTGAAGCTACTCAATTCCTCCTGGTGCGAGAGGACTTACATATCTATCTGGCCACCAGATCCTGTTACCATCGCCAGCTATTTTCTCCTTGAGCAAGAGGTTTACGTCTGCTTCTTTACTCATCATGCTGCGCTAGTATCGCCTACTATCAACTCCTTGGAGACCATTCATCAAGAAGAACATTTATTTCTGACAAGTTGGCAATGTTTATATGTTCTCCTTTTGTCTCCTACCCCCCACTCTTTTCCCCTTCCTTGGACCCTCCGTGCTCCGTTGAGCAGGTCTCACTTCGCAATCGGCAGTTGACTCGGTCAGTCAAAGCTCCTCTCGAGCTAGTCTCCTCAACCCAAGAGGCAAACTCTCTTCTACGCCATGTTGGCAAAGTAGTTATCGTCAAAGGGAACTTCATCTTCTACATGAAATCAAGATAAGTACCATCTTAAAGTTTTAACCTCATCTTCATGGTTTTAACTTTCACGTGCTTTTAAGGATGTTTTATAAACAGTGTGCGATTGCTTATTTTGGGGCAAAAATCATTCTTCGTGGGATTTGCCATGTTGAGCCTTTGTTTGTATAAGCCAACCTTACTAAACAAGAGCTTTTCTTAAGCTATTCAAATGAGAAATCCTCTCACTACGTGGGATATTATCTAAATACCCGCTGTCTATAATTCACCGAGCTAGTTCCTCCGTTGGATTTACATTAGCCCCAATTTTTCTACTGAGATCGTTCTGGAACCTTCTAGATTCTGTATTTTATCTACAAGTCCTGCCGTCATGAAATCTTCACTCACTTGTGAAAATGCTACTAAAAATTGAAGAATCTGACTTCGGAATTAAAGCTAAATAGCGAATTTACTTCCTCCGTTGGACATTTTATGGCGCATTTAATTGCAATCTACCATTTTCTCCAGCAATAGTCTTTTGTTCATCTAGTGCAACTAGTCATCTTTTTTCAAATTGAAACAACTTTCTTTGCCATAAACTCTCGTGTTTCTACAGTGAACTTTTCATAAGTTTCCACGAACTATAGTGAAAACTAGTGTTTGCTCAACTTTTCTACCGCGTCGCGATCGTCCGTTTATATTTAAATAAGGCCATGAACATTTTTCCTCAATCCCCTATTTCTCTTTCCTAAACCTCCTACTAACAATCCGTAATAAATTTTTCAATTTAGGTCTGTTTCAATAAGGTGTCACTCTGCGAAGTGCCCTTCCATTTTTCTTGTTTATCATTAAGTAATTGCTGTATAATTACGTGTTTTATACACGGTTTAAGTTTACATTGGTTTTTCTCTATTATCAGGAAAACCAATATTTTCAACTCTTGAGTGAGTTATTTTTAGGTCTCACGAAATGGAAACTGCCCCATTTGGCTCGTGATTCCTAATTAAACATAGGAAGTCTAGAACCTTCCTTTTGATTACTTACTTAGGTTTCACAGTAAGTGACCTGCCCTCCTTTGTATAATTCTCATAAAGTAATCCTGTTTAAATATAAGAAGTTGTAGGAACTTCTATTTTATGCTTTATGTTTTCCTTATAGTTAGCTTTAAAGTTGTTATTCTCTCTAGAATATTCTTTCAGAAATTTCTTATAGTACACTCCTTGTACTCTTGTAAATGTTTAAACTTTAATCATTTCATTTGGTCCCTTTTCAAATCTTAAAAAGATTTTAATACCAGGTTTAAAACCTTAAGAATTGTTATTTGCCTGGAGCAATTTCTGAATGTTGTCGGAGGTCTGCGACCTCAAATTGTTAATAAGATTGGAAAATATTTATTTGTTAAAAATATTAATTTCTCCTGAATTGTTAAATTTATTAAGCGTTCTTTTTCTCTTTTTCATTTTTCTAATACAAAGGTTAAACAAGGTCCTGTCCTCCTTGGCTCTCCCTACTCGATGCCCTTTAATCTATTGATAGGGATTTTACCACTTGTTGCATTTGAGCAAGAACTCTTAGTGGCAACCTTTTCAAAGCTTCTGTTAGCTTTAATAGCTAATTCTAATTGGCCAGTAAGGCAAGTAAAGCTCGCTAAGCCAGCTACCTGCTGGTGGAGATTTTCTCCGAAAACTTGTGGTCAATTTTTCAAACGATAAGTGTTTCTTTTTTGTCTAAGCTTTTAGCCGGCCTCTCGCTGAGTAAAGGCTTAGCCATTTCCAAAGGCAACCATTGGTTCACTTACAAAGATTACTTTCCAAGTTATAATTTTTCGTCACTATCCTTCCTGGAAGCACTGGGTCTCTTTTTCTAGAAACTCTATAATTTCGAAAATTGGAAATTCCGAACTTGATTTGAATTATTGGCATTCTTCGAATCATTTCACAAAAACTAATTTCTTTGAGAAGACATACAATAAATCGTTTGCTCTCAGCCTTGCCAGACCATCACCCTTCCCCATAGTACTTTTATACATGCTTGGGAGGAAATATACTAAAGCCTCTCTCTTGCAAACCGCCCAAGTCCTAGCTGCGGTTCCCGTTAGCCTCGACCAAGCTCGTACCTACTTTAGGTATCAGAGAGTTAATTTCCAGCGGCAACTGCTTCTAAGGGTATTTAAAGTTAAACTTATCAATTTTGTGGGACTCTCCTCCTATCTTTCTATCCTTTTTCTCCAATCCAAAATCTACTTCCTTCTCTT
Source organism: Meconema thalassinum (assembly GCA_946902985.2). NCBI lineage: Eukaryota > Metazoa > Arthropoda > Insecta > Orthoptera > Tettigoniidae > Meconema > Meconema thalassinum. The sequence continues at coordinate 914,727,803 of OX336388.2, forward strand.
AATCATCTTCCCTTGGTGGGTGGGTTATTCCTCAGCCAATAATCTATCCAGATATGGTCGAGCAGAGAAATGTCTAATGATCTTCGCAGCATCCGCATTTCCATGACATGAAGTGAGTGCTCAGCCCTTCTAGGTGCTGGCCAACACTCGGTTCCATATAATGCAACTGGTCTCACCATTGTGCGGTATATCTTTGATTTTAAGTGGATAGGCATCTTCTTATCACAAAGAACTCCGGTGTCATCTCTGAATCGCATCCAAGTAGTATTGATTCGTGCACGCATATCTTCATTCACAGAGCTGTCGCCATTCAATCGTGAGCCTAGGTATTGGAATGTATTTACCTTGGTAAGAGGAGCTCCATTATTACCTATAGTTCCAGGGGATGGTATCGTTTCGAGGTATTCAGTCTTGTGGATGTTCAAACGAAGACCAAATCCTTGCAGACGATCATGCCATGTCTGCACTTGGGTTTCAAGATCCTTCCTGGAGCCTGCCGCAAGCATCACATCATCAGCGTATAGCAATGTCCATGGGACACACTTCTGCAGGTCTCGCGTTATGGAATTCATGACGATAACAAAGAGCAGGCGAGACAGAGCTGAGCCTTGATGAACCCCAATTGTCACTGGGAAGCTGTCAGTCAGTCCTGCAGGGCATCGCACGTGGCTTTTGGTGTTGTTGTACAGAATTTTTATGCAGTTTATATACATTTCTGGAAGTTGATGATCTCGGAGAGCGTACCAAATCATCTGGTGTGGCACTCGATCAAATGCTTTCTCGAGGTCAAGGAAAGCAAGATGTACTGGCCTCCTCTTCTCTCGAAATTTCTCCATCAGCTGGCGCTCAGCAAAGATTGCGTCTATCGTGCCACATCCCTTGACAAACGCACACTGATTTGCTGAGAGCTGTACGATGTTACTCAGCCTATTGTCTAGGATACGTTCGAATATTTTCATAGTGTGGGAGAGAAGCCTAATTGGACGGTAATTGGTACATTCAGCTGGGTCACCCTTACCCTTAAAGATAGGTACTGTGATACTAGTTGACCAATCTGTAGGTATTTGACCACAGAGAATAATTGAATTGAAGAACTCTGTCAGCCAGGTGGTCGCGTTCTCAGTAAGTTCCTCAATTTTCCAGATGTCTGCAGGAAGGTCATCTAGCCCTGGGGCCTTTCCATTTTTCATCCTACGAATGGCAACTTTGACTTCATCTTCAGTGATACAAGATACTTGTCCAGCTGTAACATAGATGTCTGGTATTTGTGGGTGAGGGAATTCAGTGTTGAATACTTCACTAAAATACTCTCGCCAACGGTGCAGAATTATCTTGCTATCGTGAAGTCGTCGACCATTCTTATCCTTCACACACATATAGTGTTCTATATCCTGACCTGCTCTACACCATGCTCGGGCTAGTCGGTAGATAATTTTGTCTCCGTCTTCAGTTGTCAGTTGATCATATAAATGTTTGTAGTGGTCTATTTTATCCTCAGCAACTGCTCCTTTTGCCTCCTTCTTGGTGGCATTGTATTTCAGAAGATTCTCCTCAGTCGGTGATGTACGCAACTGTTTAAAAGCTGCTTTTTTCATGCACCATTTCCTGTACCTTGTCTGTCCACAACCACGTCTGTTTATCAATTCTACGTGTGCCGGGCTGTGTTACACCAAGCTCAGATTGAGCTATACTAGTTACGCAGTTGTTGAATGATGCCCAAGTATAATCCGTATTTACAGAATCAACTGGAGGGAACACAATCTTCTTACTGAATGCCACTTTATGGTCTTGTAGCTTCCACCATTTGATTTTGGCATGACATTTCACATAGGGTTTTCTTATGTAACCTTTCATTCTAAGATCGGTAACTAGCAGTTTATGTTGAGGGGCTAAACATTCAGATGGCATGACCTTAGTGTCTATGACAATTGGGAAATCTCTCCTACGAAGTAGTACATAGTCAATCTGAGTATTGTGCCCTCCGCTAGTGTAGGTGATCAAGTGTGATTTGCGTTTCTTAAAGAAGGTGTTAGTGATAATTAGATCATTTGCTTCAGCAAATTCAAGGATCCTGTTCCCGTCTTCATTTCTGAGATCATAGCCAAAATTTCCATGGCATTCATACCCCTCGCTGGTACTGCCATCATGTCCATTAAGATCTCCACAAAGTAGAAATAGGTTTTCTTCATTGCACGTTGTAACGGCATCTTGAATTTCGTCCCAGAATGTGTCTTTAGCCGTCTCATCACAGCCTGTCTGTGGGGCATACGATGAAAATATATGTATACGGCGAGTTGGGGTGTCGATAACTGCTGACATGATATGATCGGAGTAGCGATGTACAGCTGATACTTGGTTGCGAAGATTTTCATTCACTACAATAGCGACTCCCTGGCTATTAGTCGTACCATGATAGATCAACTTATACCCTTCTCCAATATCTCTAGATTTCTGCCGTTTCCACCGTGTCTCTTGTAGACAAGCCAGATCTACGCAACGAGAATTTAGGATTGCTGCCAATTCGCGACTGCAACCTGTCAATGTCCCAATGTTCCAGGAAGCAATACGCAATGGTTTATTTTGGACTCGCTTCTTTAACCAATTTAGTCCTTGAATTGGTAGCCCTTGCTCTCTTCTCACGTTGGCCGGGCGAGACCATCGCGCGTCGCTTGCGGGGGACGCCATAGCATTTTCCGATAATTCAACTTTTGCCATTGATCCATGAGTTGCGACGGTGATAAACCGACCGGCCTGTCGCCCGGGCCTGTCATCGTGCATTTTAACGCTACTGCCAGCATATAATTCGGCCGCCCCTAACATGGGGTACAGACGCCGTTTTTAGCCGCCCGCTCCGGATCAGACGCTACAGCTGATATCTGCCCTCAAGTGAGGACGATACCTTGTACTCAATTAATCCCGAGCACTGGGCTGCCCCTTCCGCCATCTACACTGTACCAGAGAATATCCCCTCCACTGTAGCTGCCGTTGAAGTCTTCACCGTAACCCTAGCAAGGGACCCTTACATGGTACTACAAGCCGGGTCAGCTGGCCCAAGGTTTTTTCTAACAGGTGTTACTCCTCTATCTATTTCTAAGATACCTATCTAGAAATCCTTAAAATACGCATCTTGTACTTCATTTATTGTTTAACCTTAATTACGTCAATTATCTTTAAATTTCCCATTTGTTAATCTTAACAACATTTCAAAATCTTACGAAGATTTTAAAGCATATAAAAGGTTTAAAACCAAAAGAATTGTCAATTGGCTGGCGCAAGCTTTAGATGTTTTCGGAGGTCTGCGACCCCAATTGTTTACAAAAATCAAAATTATATATTTGTTACATAAACTACTCCTTTTTTCATTGTTAAATAAATTAAGATTTGTTCTTTTGATTTATCATTTCTCAATCATAACGGTTAGGCAAGATCCTGTCTTCCCTGACTCTTCCTAGTTTTATGCGCTCTTTAATAAAATAAATCCATTGATAGGGTTTTCACCACTTGTTGCATTTGAGCAAGAACTCATTGTTATTGACTTAGTAAAGTCTCTCTTAGCTTTGATAGCTAATTGTAACTGGCCAGTAAGGCAAGCATAGCTCGCTACGCCAGCTTCTTGCTTGTAGAGATTCTCTCTACCACTTATGGTTAGTTTTTCAAAATTTAAGTGTTTCTCATTGTCTAAACTTTTAGTCGGCGCCTTGCTGGGTAAAGGCTTAGTCATTTCTAAATGCAGCTATTGGTACACTTAACAAAATTATTCCCAAGGGTATAATTGCTTTATCCCTATCCTTCTTGGAAGCACTCGGTCGCTCTTTAGAAATTCTACAATTTTAAGAACTAAAACATCAAGGCTGATTCAAATTATTTGTATTCTTCGAAATACTTGTTTAGAAACAAAGTCCTTTGAACAGATACACAATAAATCTGTTACTCTTTGTCTTGCCAGACCACCACCCTTCCCCATAGTAGGTATATTTATGCTTGAGAGGGAATACGCTATAGCAGCTTTCGTGCGAAAAGCCCAAGTTCCAGCTGCGTTTCCTGTTAGCTTCGCCCAGGTCCCTACCCACTTTATGTATCGGAAAGAGGATTTGTAGCGGCAGCTGCCTTTGAGTATACTTAAAGTTAAATTACAAATTCTGTTGGACCTTCGTCCTATTTCCCCATCCTTTTTCTCAAGTCCGAAACCCACTTCTTTTTCTTCATCATCTTCCCTTGGGGGTTAGGTTATTCCCAAGCTAATAATCTACCCACCTCTTCCAGAATGAATTTCGGAGAGCTTCAAGTTTACGCCAAACAATAGGTAAATTAGAATCTCTGTAAGAGTTGGCAAGGGGAAGAGGGACTGAAAGAGAAGTGCCTATAAGGAAGTGACCAGGTGTAACTGGATGCAGGTCATCAGTGTCATTGGAAAGCGGAGTTAAATGGCGAGAATGAACAACACCTTCAATCAGAATACACAGCGAATTAAATTCTTCATAAGTCAGAATGCGACTACCTAAAACCTTTCTTAGATGACGTTTTGTAAGCTTTACGCAGGATTCCCACCTACCATCGTGACGAGGTCCGTAGGGAGGTATAAAACGCCATTTGAAACCCTTTGAGTAGGAAAAATTAGAAATCTGTTCAATGGCAGGAGAAGATGTAAGAGCTTTCTTCCACAAGGAAGCTGCGCCTTGAAAAGTGGAAGCGTTATCAGAGAACATCTCAGAAGGAACACCACGCCTAGCAGCGAAGCGAGAGACGGCTGACAAAAAGTAAGAAGTGGAGGCATTCGTTACTAGTTCCTAATGGATCGCGCCAGTAACCATGCAAACAAAGAGAGAAACATAGAGCTTACCAAACAATTTGCGTTTAGCTTCAGGGGAATTGCATTGATATTGGAATGGACCCATATATTCCATACCAGTTAAAGCAAAAGGACGTATAGGAGGAGAGCAGAAAGAGGGCAGATCGCTCATTAATTGAGTATTGACTTTAGGTTTCGCTTTGAAGCAAGTAATGCATTTGTGAATTACAGAGGAAACTTCATGAATTCCATTTATGATCCAGTACTTTTCCCTTAAGAAGCAAAGCAGTGTGCGTGTACCAACATGCAGATTACGATAATGAAAGTCACGTATAATTAAAGAAGTTACGTGATGTTTAGAAGGCAAAATAACAGGATGCTTTTTGTTCTCATAAAGCAAAGATTGCGAGAGGCTACCACCTACCCTGAGTAACCTATTGTCATCAAGGAACGGGGCTAAGGCACGAGGACGACTGGATTTCCGAAGATCCCTTTTAGCAGAAAGCAAGGACAATTCAGAAGAAAAGGTTTCTTGCTGTGTTAGTTGCAAAACCTTAATGGTAGCGTGATTCAATTCATGATTGGTAAGGTGTGGTTTAGGGAGAAGAGGTTGGTCAACCACAAGATATTTCCATCTGAGAAGATAGGCAACAATTCGAATTAATTTTTGAAAGGAAGAATAGCGGGACAGCAAGGGATGCGAAACGTTGGAAACAAGACACGAAGCAGTGGGTTTAGATACTTTAGCGTCAGGCAAGTTGGAGTTTGTAACGGGAGGTTTAGAAGGCCAACAAGAAGAGTCTTCGATTAACCACGAGGGCCCATGCCAGTACAACTGAGAAGCTGCCAATTGAGAGGGTAAACATCCACGAGAAATGATGTCGGCGGGGTTGTCAGCGCTGGGCACATGCCTCCATTGACATCCTGAAGAAACAGTTTGAATTTTGGAAACCCTGTTTGCAACAAAAGTTTGCCAATGAACGGGGTTTTTGGCGATCCAAGAAAGAGTGATCATGGAATCGCGCCACAGATAGGTTTGCAAAAATTCGACCTTTAAGACTTTCCGTAATTTCTTAACAAGTTCTGCGGCCATGAGTGCAGCACACAATTCAAGCCTAGGCAATGTAATAGTTTTAGGAGGAGAAGCCTTCGCTTTGGCACAAACAAGGTTGGAAACCGAAGATTCATTTAACGATCCGCGATAAACCAAAAATGCACAGCAACCGTAAGCTTTTTCGGAACTGTCGGCAAATACATGAAGGAAAAAAGATATATTAGGATAAGCGTTAAATAAATTCCTAGGAATTTCAATAAGGGAAAGATCAAGCAAAGTGCTACGAAAAGAGAGCCATTTGTTGCCAAAAAAAGGGGAACAGTTTCTTCCCATTCATCTTTGAGAGTCCATAGCTCTTTCATGAAAAGTTTGGCTATAACAATAACCGGAGAAGAAATTGAAGCGGATCAAAAATTTTTGCAATTTCAGAGAGAATTTGCCTTTTTGTGTTATTGAGCTCTTCGGCAAGCGAAACATTATAGATGAGAGTATCAGTGCTAGTGCACCAAAGAACTCCAAGAGTTTTTATGGATTCGGAGTCTCCACAAATTTCGACGGGGGAGGGGTCTACATCTTCAATAGGAAACTGAGCGAGAAACTCATGGGAGTTGGAATTCCACTTATGAAGTGGGAATCCTCCATTCTTTTTCTGAAGAGGTTACGTTAGGAGAATCAACGCTTTCGAGCCTCCAGAACTGTTCCAAATCAGTATTAGCTAAATAACATTGAGGTACGGGTTGGGGAGAATAATGAGGAAGTTGACCAGTAACGATCCATCCAAAATTAGTGTCTCTGGCAACCACTTTTGAGGATAACTTACGAATCTGTTTACGAAGACAATTCCAGAAAACATTGGCACTAAAGAGTATGTCATTGGGGCTTTGTACATTGAACAGAGGATCAGCTATCCTTAAATGCGAGGGAATGTTTAAACCTGAAATATCAACAGAGTGACTTGGAGTGTCTTCTCCTATGCTATTGAGAATGAGACAATTCAGTTTGAGAAAGTTATTTCTGTGACAAATGTCTCTTATGGTTAGATTTGAAAACTCTAAAGCTTGCGATTTTAGGCTGTTGATGCCTGATACATTGATAGAAGTAGGGTTTACAGGTAGGCCTAATTTTCTAATCAAAGAATTGGACACAAAATCATGAGTTGCCGCTGAATCAAGAAGACAGCGAGCACTGACCCAGTTGCCGTATTTGTCCTGGACTTCAATTTGGACAGTGGACAATAGTACTTGAGCACTACGCAAGGATTTAGCGTTTTGAATGAAAGATGAAGCATTAGGAGTGCCAGTATTATCATTCTTCTGAGAAGTAGATGCTACTGACGACCTCAATTTATCATGACGATGCAGTAAAGTGTGGTGCGGTTTTTCTCAGCGATAACATAGTCTTGAAGACTTACAATTAGAAACAGAATGCTTAGGTGATAGGCAGTTAAAGCAATATTTATTCTGGGAAACTAATTTTCTTCTGTCATCGACTGACAGTTCTTTAAATGATTTACATAGATACAAGGCGTGGGAATCTTTGCAAAGTATACACTTTAATGGTTCATTTAAACTTTTACGGGGTTCGCTCTGGGTGTTTAAAGCGAGAGAAGTAACAATACGGCGTTCACTAGACCTAGTTGGGTAACCAGTGGCATTTGACTTTAGTTTAGACGAGCTGGACCCGGGTTTTTGGGTACTAGACGCTACGTGTTCGGTTTTAGATTTAAGGGACAGTAATTCAAGTTTAGAGCTAGGAGAAGAGGGTTCACATTGAATAGCTAAAGCAGTTAAGAGCTGGCATCTAGCATTTATGAAAGTGACTTAATGCTCGTAAGAGTAATCGTCATCCTTGGAAAGTTCCATTTCCCAAGTTTTGAGGGTAGCAACATCGACTTTAGAAACCACTAAATGTATTAGGAGAGCGTCCCAGTGATCAGTGGATTGATCTAATTGGTACAAAGCTTTAACGTGAAGTTGTGTTGTATCAATGTGGGTACGCAGACTAGTGACGTCATTGTGCTGCGACGCAGGCAAATTGAATAGAGCCTTCATGTGGCGTTGAATACGTAGCCGTAAATTACCGTATCTTTCCCTCAACAACTTAAAGGCAATGGGGTAGTTTTCAGCACTTAATGAGAGTGCTTCAACCAGCAGCAGGGCTTGACCGCGGAGAATAGATCGCAAATAATGAAACTTGTAGATGACTTGAATATCTTCATTGTCATGAAAAAGAGAGCAAAATAGTTCATAGAAAGAATCCCAAGTAGTTTCGTCTCCAGAGAATGGGGTAAATTAATCTTATGTAGAATTGGTTTGGGCTTGTAAGTGCCCTCACGAGAAGAGGTTTGTTGTTCGTGAAGGGAACCAAGAACAGAACCGTCCTTTTTCTGTTCTTCGAGTTGGCGTATTATTTTAAAAGCAGAACCTATGCGTTCGTAATATTGGTTTTCTACCTCTACTCGATCATCAGGTTGGTTGAGCATACAAGTTTCGATTTCAGTTTGAATGTTACAATAATTCTCTTAAGAACGTTCAAAATCCTTTACGCGATGTTTTAACAAATCTAGTTGAGCTTGTGAAGGATTTATTTTCTGAATCTGGTAATTTGCCCTTTAGAAGATTCGGCTACTATGGGGAAGGGTGGTGGTCTGGCAAAGAATGAAATGATTAGTTTACTATGTATCTTTTCAAATGAGTTTGTTTTAAACAAATATTTTGAAGAATACAAATAGTTTGAATTGGCCGTGATGTTTTAATTCTTGAAATTGTAGAATTTCTAAAAAGCGACCGAATGTTTCCAAGAAGGGTAGGGATGAAGCAATTATACCCTTGTGAATAATTTTGGTAAGAGCACCAATAGTTGCATTTATGAATGGCTAAGCTTTTACGCAGCAAAGCGCCGACTAAAAGATTAGACAATGAGAAAAACTTAAATTTGGAAAACCAACCATAAGTAGTAGAGAAAATCTCAACAAGCAGGAAGCCGGCGGAGCGAGCTATGCTTGCCTTACTAGCTAGTTAGAATTACTTATCAAAGCTAAGAGAGACTTTAATAAGTTTGTGACTAAGAGTTCTTGCTCAAATGCAACAAATAGTGGAAGCATTACTAATTTGATTTGTGAGTTTTCTAAATTTAAGCCCATAGGAAGAGTAGGGGAAGACAGGATCTTGCCTAATCGTTATTTTATAGAAAATGATAAAGCAAAAGTACAAAGTTGGATTTATTTAACAGTGCATAAAATGTGATCAATTTTACACATATATAATTTGATTTTATAAACCATTGAGGTCGCAGACCTCCTAAACTCATTTAAAGCTTGCCCTAGACAATTGACAATTTTTTGGTTGGGAACCTTTTATAAGCACTAAAATCCTCATAAGATTTTGAAATGGTGCTAAGATTAACAAATTGAAAATTTAAAGATAATTAACGTAATTAAAGTTAAATAATAAATCAAGTACAAGGTGTTTACTTTAAGAATTCCTAGATGGGCATCTTAAAAATATGAACAAATAACAGCTTCGAAAGTAACAACAGCAACAAAAAACAGGGAGAAATGAAATAGAAGTTTCTATAACTTCTTATATTGATGCAGAATTACTTTTATAGTTTATACAAATAGGGCAGGTCACTTACTGTGAAACCTGAAGAGAAAAATTAAGAAGAAGTTTCTAGAACTTCTATATTTAAACAGGATCACGAGGGAAAATTGGGCCAGTTACCCTTTCGTGAAACCTGGATTAAATAGATTAATGAAAGGTTTAGTACTTAGAACATAACCAATTCTTGTACTAGCAAGAAAAGAAAATAGAATAATAAGCAGTTTCTAACTGCTGATATTTAAACAGAGTGAATAAATTTAAATGGAGAAAAGTTGGGAGGGCGTCTTTGGTTTGGCGAGGCCTCATAGAAAAATACATAAATTTAAAGATTAACCTAATTTGGTAGTAAGGAGTGGTGAGGAAATGGAAATGGGAACTTTGTGGAGAAAGGTCTTGGCCAATTTTATTTATTTGAGACGAGCACGACGCGGATAAGAAGTCGAACGAGCACTGTTTCACTATAGTCTATTGACGTTGTTGAAAAGTTCACTATTGTAGCACAGAAAGTTTATAGAAAGGAAAGTTATTGCGATGGTGAAAAATAACTAGTTGCATTTGATTTGCGTGAGTCCATTGCATTGAAAAATTTGTAGGTAATAGTTGAATGCAGCAGACAAATTCCCACGAAGGAAGAAAAAATAGGTGTTGATTAGCTGTTCATAAGGAGAATTCCTTGGTTTGAAAAGTTATTCCCATATGTGAGTGGAAAATACTAGAAGGTTTAACTTGTAGATAAATTGTTTAGCGTGGAACATACCAGAACAATCATAACTGTTGAATTGGGTAAATAAAGTTCAGCGGTGGAACGAGCTAAGTTTGCTGTAGACAGAATTTAGTTTAACAAGAAACCCACGGTGTGAGAGCTCATTCTCATTTAACATGCAAAAGAAATGCTGCTTCGTTTTGCAAGATTAGCTGTCATAGATAGACAAAGCCTGACATCGAAAATCCCGGGAAGGTTGCAATTGCAGAGCTTTTAGCAATTTATCACTGTCTATGGAACGGTATTAAAAGCATATAGCTAATTAAAATCGATTAAAATATGAAGAACATTGTACTTAGCTCATTACTGGTGTAGTTGATCCAGGCGACCGTTAGTTAAGATCTGGACATGGCGTCCGATTTAAAAGTTTGTCTCTCGAGGAGGGGAGACGAGCTCTAGGTAACCTCCAACTGGAAGTCTTGACGACTGTAGCACAAGTGAGGCCAGTTCAACGAAGCGCGGAGGGACCAGGAAAGGAAAAAGAGTGGGGGTAGGAGACAAAGGAATATACATAAGAATAACCAACATTACAAAAATCAAGTATCTTGATAAAATGGTCTTCAAAGAGTTGATAGCAGGCGTCACTAGCGAAGCCTGGTGAATGGGGAAGTAGACGAAGTCCTCTTGATCACAGAGATGATAGCTGGCGATAGCGACGAGATCTGGTGGCCAGATTGGTAAGAAAGTCCTCTTGTACATGGAAAAATTGAGGAACTTCAGAGATTCGCGGCTAGATGACGCTAAGTGTGTCATGGAAGATATATATCTAGAACAGACGCACAGGTAATATAAGCAAAGTACACCAACAAAGAGAAACCAGGAGATCATTGTTGGTGTTTGCGAAAAAAGGAAGGAATTAAATAAAGCAAAGAGCAGCAAAAGCTCACTTTGTCTTAAGTGTATTCCAAAGAAAACACCATCAGTAACGCACACTCTGTTTTATGGAACTGCCCAGAGACCGACCCCAAGGGGGAGGCCCTGGAACTCTTCATGGCTGCCCATCAGCTGCATGTCCTAAATGAACCCAGGGACGTCTTCACATATGTCAGCCCAATTGGTCACCACACCAATGCGGATGTGATGATAGTCACATATGACCTGCTGCCGAAGGTTAGATTTTGGGACGTACTCTATACGCCCCTCGGCGTTCATAACCTCCTGGTAAGCCATCTGCAGGATAGGAGGGATGACGCTGATAATACCGTCCGCCCCCGCAGGTATGACATTAAGAGGGCCAACTGGCCAATATTCGATCAAACTCTAAGACAGCAGGTCAATAACATCCGAGGGGATCTATGGGGCATAGATAGACTGGCGCAGGAACTGGGTGATTCTATCACTACAGCCTGTGACGCAGCAATCCCTCTGACCACTGACAAGGAGAAGAAGGTCCCCTGGTGGAATGCGGAACTACTCCAATTAAGGCAGGCTGCGGTGAGAGCGCGCAAGCAATCTC